>APFE030378997.1:28709-50937 GCA_000404065.3 Pinus taeda | reverse complement strand
GAAATGTCGGGTTTACAGCCTCCCATTTATACTCTCTAGGATGTAAGCTACTCATATTCAGGGAATACTATTATTTCTTTATCCTAAACGGTTGCTATGAAATGTATTTCAGTTTATTTTAACAATGTGCTGTTATATTGCAAGGTGAACGGAGAAGTACATTTTTTCCTGGCCATACGACTTTGACGCCATTAAAAGCTGAACTCAAGAAGATTTTATTAAGAAAACAAGACGTGCCTAAGTTTACAACGTCCCATTTATACACTGAAGGACGTAAGTTTACAACGTCCCGTTTTATACACTGAAGGATGTAAGTTGCTCATATTCATGGACGTAGCTAGTCTCAGATTTGTACAGCAAACCTGAGAAAAATATAAATGAAAACATATAACATAGAAAGAGATTGGTACAAATAACACTGACACTCTAAACTGCATGTTCCTAACATAGAAAGAGAAATTTCAGTGGTTTTAAGCCAGGCATAACGTTCAAAGAAATAATAACACAAGGCAACGATCAAAGAAATAGTAACACAAAGCAACGATCAACACAGAATTTTAGGAATAACATAAACACATAGAAGTGGCAACACAAAGCAACAGTAACCACAGAAAAATTGAGGAATAAAAGTAATATAGAAAGGTGAGAAACACAGGCGAACACACTGAAAATATGATATGGTACACATAAGCATTATATTTGTTATTGTTATTATAGAAAAGCTAAAGTATGAATGGGAATTGCATATCTATTTACCTGTTATGATTGATAGAGGGTCGGACCAACTCTGTTTGTCAGAATTCTCCAAGGATGAAAGTATGCTACCGCTGCTACTGGGTAGACAAAAAATTTTAACAAACACATCAAAAATCAATTAACATTACACGAAAATTTCGAAACAAAATACAAAAAAACACAAAACATATAGCCTAACAACACATCTCAGTGGAGAAAAGTTTAGCATAACAAGAATGAAATCATACCAGATTATTCCATGGAAGAAAAGCTTCGTCTCCATGCGTCCAAATCTTTTGGATAGCCTCTGAGCAACATAAACCACAGAGCAACTGTAAACATCACCTATATAAAAGCACAGAACAAATATATACAGAGATCGGCCATCCACACGACCAGCCTACAGTTCAGAGTGCCAAAGATATGAGAAGAAAGAAATGAGGCACCCATGTATGTGGTTTTATAGACAAATGAGCCACCCATCGGTTACCGTTCGTAGGAAATTTAAAATCAGTTACCGGAACTTCCAAACCATTCTGCGCATCGGAATAACAAGAAAGGCATTATGCACGTCGGAATAACAAGAAATGGAAGTTTGATAAGGATGTGGTGTGATGGAATAAACTACTTGATTGTTTTCTAGGCATGGGCAGGGAGTGAGCGGGGACCACATCTCAACGGCTACTTCGGAAATTTGAAATCCTTGATTGGCATTTCAAACGGCATTTCAAACTGGCCAGGTCGTCCCTACGCGTAATTACCATTTGAACATCGGTTTAAAGAAAGAGCAAGAAAATTCCTTAAATAATATTCCTTTTTTGTGATGCATCAGCTATGTACGCACGCACTGGAGGATGACGTGCTCACAGGTGTTCTGTATTACAACGCTTGCAACATTCAAGTGTTCATTTTGTCTATAGGGCGAGATAGCCTGATGCATGAAATTTTTTATCAGTTCAGCACACCAAGGACAATGAGGTATGCAGAGACCCTACTTGATTGATGTTCAAGCCACCCGAGATGTCATGGGAAGATGGCGGATGATCAATAATTAAATCAGTCCTTTCATCCACCCCGCTTCACTTACTGTCCTCGCTGTCAACAACACGATTCAAACATGCACTCGAGAAGCCCAACATATTTCAAATCTATTTCGTTACCCTTAACATAAGTTGCATGCCATGATAGGATTCTGTTATAAGTGAACTTCTCCTCTAAAATCCACGTGTCCTTCCTAACAAATTTACATGTTGTGGAAAATTAAATGCGTTGTTTTTTTGGGTATGCCTTACAAGTGTGAGCTAGAACGAAAAGTCCCCCAATGGTAAGAAATTGTTTGAGTAACCAATCTATTTGTTCTGTCGTAGACAATGGTAAATGTGATTATACTTCTACAATACAGTATCAATGAGAACTCTGCATACGGACGACCAGGTATTTGAGCAATAAGACGTAGCATGGTTTTCCTAATAAGAGTAAATATTTATAAGCTCATTCTCTAGCTTCCAAATTTAATTTAAATGGCGTATGTTTATTTTATCACAAGTGAAAGAATCAAGGGGAGGAATTTTTCCCGAAAATAATTCGGGAAATACTCCAACTAAAAATATATTTGAAATTATTATCATTGTGAAGTAAAGATTACGGAATTGCATGAATGAACTCTTTCTAACTAAATGACTTTGTACATTGGAAGACTATGTAGACTAAATATGGGAGAAAAAAAATTTAATGGCAAATACCTATTAGTGGTGGCAGGTATTGGTTGTATTGATGAAGATTGCACATGTTTTATTGGATACACTGAATGTGTGATAAAAATACCAAAACATGTTGATACATATGCCATGATTTCCTTGATGACAAGGATACTAGTTTCAGAGTAGCCTGCATACTTATTTAAGTAGTCAAAACAAGTTTAATAGACTTGGGGGAACTTTGCGTATAAACAAACCACATAGAAGAATGTGTATAGTTTATATGAATTATTTTGTTTTATGCATAAAATTCAAGGATAGGAATACTTTATCTTCAGAGTTCCAAATTTACGTTATGTGGAAAGGAGATATTCATGACGTGATAACACGCCTATGTTTACATATATGTATGACTTGCATGAAGGTCCCAACGGAGTGGTTACAATGAGTTGCAGTGATATGCTTACATGAATGGATGTATCAAAACTCTCACAATTAACCTGAGTTAAAAACTTATTAAGATGCTAGATATTCATAATCGAGCTTGAAGAATAAACACTTCATTCTATAATATTGAATAAATAGTAATGCAAATAAATAATGAAAGTGTTATTTGTTGTGTGATTAATGAAGTGGTTGTTTTTATTGTGCCTACGTATTGAATTAAGTGAAGGTTTAAATTCTACTTATTATATGTGGTGGAAGTTTGTCAAAACATAAATTATTGTTGAATGATCTTAAATTGGTCTAAGATACTTTCTTACTCTTCATAGATTCATAGTAGAGTGGGAGAAATAAACAATTTTAAAGTATGGTTATTTTATAGAAACTAGGATGCAATAACCACAATATTAATGATACATTCAATTGGATAACCAGTAATACATCTGTAAGAAGAATAGATATATCATTTAGGAATGAGAGGGTTCAAATATTAAATGCGTCTACATAAGAGGAGAAAATCGTATAACAAGTTGAGGAAAAAATGAAATAATGTTTATGCTATAATGTTTATGCATATAGAGATCTTGAAATATTAAGGGAAGAAGTGATGGGCCCTTACGAAATAAAATGTTAAGTGTTTTCTTTCCATAGATCATGGAGAACATGAAGAAAAATAAAAGAATTAAAGTATATAAATGGAAACTATATAAATCATTGGGTAAGAAGTCCTCGACATACTATCAACCTTAACATAAGTTGACGGTTACTTAAGTGGGTTCCACCCTAGAAAATATTCTAGAGGGCTCTTTTAAAAATAAAAGTTCCCATGAAATATCATAATATCATGAAGGATAGGTCATTGTATGAGACTATGTATTTGTAAAAATGTCTTTCAACTTAATATTTGGAGCATCTACATCTGATGATGCAATCCATTTTTGAATGTAATTTTGTCATTAGAGAAAATGCTATTGAAGTGAACTTAACCTTACTAGGTTATTATATTGAGTGACATATGCATATGTCAATGGACATGCATAGTTTTGACCTATATGTGTCTTTGTGTAAAAAAATATCTAAATAATTGTAACTATAATACAATAGAAGCACAAATTATATGTTCAAATGTAGACTAAGCGAAGGTCACAGTTGTGAAGAATGTGCAAACATGCAGTACAAATTATTGTATGCATGAAGACATCATACATGAATAATTGTATGACCTTCATAAGTAGGCCAATGGGGCCGTCACCCAAAAGGTACCAATACATAATGGAAGTGCAAAAGAATCTCCTAAGGATAGCCATTAATATTAGTAAGACAATATTAAGTACAATTTCAAAAACACATTCGTAAGTTTACTCGAATTCCAATTTGTTAACTCAAAGCATGCAACCTCAAACTTCACAATCTTGATGTTCATCTCCATCCAGGTATAGATGGGCTTCTGCTGATATCTTACAAATAGAAGGATTTCAAATCTAAAGAAAGAAAAAGATACTTTTAATAAAAGGATTATAGATCTTGCGAAGGAATTTAATATGGGAAGTGATAAGATTAAAATAATTTGTGTGTATAAATAAGCTTTATGAAACATAAAAGACAAACAAATTAAAACAATTCAAATGCAACCTAATGGCTAGTAAGAAGTACACCTAGATCTAGAACATGACTTTTCCGAACCAGTTAACAAATTTATGGTAAAGAAAAAGGATTTACATAAGTACAACTTATGGTGATCTAATGATATTAGGTTGGTAGTAAAATAATATACACATCAAGAAAAATGGAACATATAAAATGTTTTAGACGAGGAAGAAAGAGAATAACAAATCATGTAAAAACTTGTTCCTAAATTAAGAAGATGATAACTAAAGTGGTATTGGTAATCAGGATTATTATCTAATAAATGGGCAAACGCATAATATGAAATGCATATTTTGTAACATTGTTGACTATCCAACAATCTTACAGAAGTCTGCATGTTTGATTACATTAATACTGTTGTCTGGTTCTTAATGGTACTACATAGCAAGTATTACATAAAGAACGTAGGAATTCATGCTAATGAATTTGATAATTGATAAATGACTTATATTCTCTTTCCGCAGATTGAATGTTAAATGAGGTGTTTACATATAAATGCACTAGGATCACACCTTGGTGCACATAGTGCCTAAAAAATTTAGATGGTGTGGAAGCGAATACAATGTCACTTTCATCTATAACTTATGTACGATAGGTGGATACACTTGCCTACTGATTGTTCAATTGGTTTTGGACATACATTGAATTATTCGTGGATAAGAAGGGTTGGAAGAAGTGTAAAAAGAGTAACAGTAAATCATATGACATGATTAGTTTACATATGGGGTACTTTTGAGTACCAAATGATCATTTTCTTCATTAAAGAAAAAGTTAAGCTTGTTCTTAGACTTCAAGTATCCACGCCAGACTAACTATCATAGCCAATAGTCTTCTTTATGATTAAGTAGAGGTCATATTCCATTGTTGTTAAAAACCTGTATAAGTGATAGATTAAATCCCAAACTAAAAGTTATGGGTATGATAAAGTTGGAGTATGCATGATTACTTCTTCGGTATTATTTTGCTAACATTGTACTGCAACCACAAGACACGTGAAAAGAATTGGCTAAATAAAAGAACTTGAATATGCTGACATAAAATTACTCACTCGTTGCAGAATTTAAGAGATCCACAAAATTCCTTATTCTACAATCGATAAATTAAGAAAGATTTGATCAAACTTTCCTAGAGGTAATAAATAAAGGAATTTTTTTCATAATACTAATATGGTTGAAAATATGTGGATGAAGTATATGTCATGCAGGTAACATTATGGACATTGATATTAGGTACACATGTACAGGTGGTAATGTGTACAAACAGTACATATTGTACTGGTATGGATGCATGTATTCAATGATGGTAGATTACATGTATAACTGTGTGTCTAATGCACCCTATGTGTATGTGTGCATGAAGGCACTAGGTGATTGTTTCTCGAGGAAGCCAATCTAGAGTACATATAGAGGCAAGATAAAAATGGAAGCTAAGGTTTCGTATTGGAAACTAAGGATAAGTATTTGTATTTTGCTTTAATGCTAGTATACATATGACATATGGTTATTCTTTATGATTGTTAATAATGAGTTTTGATTTTGATGGAGGCAAGATAAAAATGGAAGCTAAGAATTTGTATTGGAAACTAAGGATAAGTATTTTTACTTTGCTTTAGTTTTAGTATACATATGACATATGGTTATGCTTTATGATTGTTAATAATGAGTTTTGATTTTGATGGTTATGTTTGAGCTAATATCACATGATATTTAATACATTTTGATTAGTCAATTGTGCTAGTTTGACTTGTTGTGACTAATGCAGGGAAACTAGAGGAAGCATGTGTTCGAAAAGAACGCAAAGGCATTGGAATAATGCACTGGAGGGACATGTATTTATTTCATGACGGGAAACATAACTAGTATTTAATCAAATATTAGTATTTGTATATCAATATATGACATTCGCTATTGTAAACAAGGTTGAGTTTCTCCATCTAAAATATCTCACAAAATTGATTGAAACAAATGTTACAGGTAGCAATGGAAGGAGATGTGTTGGTATAAATCCTTTGTAACTGATATATATCAGAAGATCTGAATCAGATGGAAAGGTAATGGGATCCTATAAATTCAGAAACATCTACTTGAGAATAAGTAAATTATATTGTAAGATATATTAAGACACCCAGGATGGTGTATATTTATGGCGGTGAGTATGTAACACCCCTCCATTGTATGTAAAAATCTCCCAACCTAAGCTAAGAAATGTTAGGTCTGATGTGTAACAAGGAAAGTAAATACATTACTATTAAATAAATTAATTTAATCACTTGGAAAAAAGAGACACCAAGAGATGGGATTCTTGTCAAATCCCATTTGTGAATGGGAAGGGATAACTCCTTCATGATGGGACTTCTAGATCCAATTTCAGATAAAGCTTAATGGATTGGAGAAAAATATCGATTAAGCTACTTATATGAAGAAAGATGCTAAGTTAAGAAAAACATAAAAGGATTGTGAGATAGAAAGGTAAGCTTTTAGGAGGAAAAGCCTTGCAGGAGAAAAATACATGCTTTTATGGGAAAATCCTAGGAAAATGGATAAAAAGATCCATAAAAGAAGAACACTGCTAATGGAAGCCATATCATGAAGGAGAATATTAAATATGCATTTAAGATATCAACATGAGGAAAATTATCTACGGCAACGACTCTCAACTCGGGCTTGAACTAGAAGAAGACAGTGCTAGGTTGGGTCACGGTGCTCAATTTCTCAGTGACATTCTTTATGATAATTTGGTTTTCATGGGATGTTCTGTATGTTGTCTCATTACCCTTTTTGTTGTCAATTCATTTAGCATATAAAAGCATTTTCTTGAGTTGTCCTTGCTATGAGATGATTATATATGAATACATGTGACAATTATTGTACATAAATGTAATCCGTGTTTAATTTAGTGAAGGAACATAATACATGGGTTTTATGAAATAATTTTTATGTTGTCACATATTTAATCTTACATGTTATATCAGTTTTTAATATGGTAAATAATTATGAACGAGATACTATCTATCTATCTATCTATCTATCTATCTATATATATATAATTATGTTCTAAGGCTTGAAAACGTATAACTTATGGTTCGGGTTAACTATGCTATGCATTATGTATTACGGAGTGAATTGCGTATAATGAGGCTCATATTGCATAAGATATATGTCATTATTCTTTCGACTTTTCCTGTAGGATTATAAAAATGATATATTGCAACGCTAGCTACAATGTATTTATGCTAACTATTCTATTATTGCTTGTATGAAGTCATCAAAGTACTGAAATTATGAACGGGTAAGCTCATCGGGTTGAATGACGATGACTAATTCTTTCCTCCAAGTTGTAATGTATGCATACAAAATTTTGAAGGGGTTATTCATGTTGTAGTAAATAAGTCTATTAACGAAACCTAAAGGTCCACATCATGGATCAAGTAAAGCATAGTAGGTAGTTAGTGGTGTGGTGCCTATGGGGTATGTGACAAATAAATTTAATGAAATTAAATTAGTAATAATAATAATAATAATAATAATAATAATAATAATAATATATCATCTTTTAACTTCTACTAATTGAACTTTGGTGAGGAGGATAAACCACTCAAAATAAACCGAAATGACTATATATATATATATAGAATTAATATAATTCCAGCGTCTTCATTTTAATTAATTTATTTTTAAAACCATATTAACTTAATAACTAAGAGATTTAGATCTCAACTATTTTTGTCATTCATCCTACTACCTAAATGAATTTAAAGCTAAGATAGATTTGTGTTAATTTTATTATATGGCATCCTAACATAGTGAATTTTTTTCAAAATATTAATTTTAAACTAATCACATAAATAAAGAGCAATATTAGAAATACAATTAAGTGTTCAATAATTTACACCTTTATTGTGTGTTTAGTAACACAAATGATGTAGTAATATCCCATACACAAATGATGTAGTAATATCCCATCCTGAAATAATATGTTTCGATAATTCGTTTATATGTAGCCCATTATCATAATATATAAGTTTTGCATTTTCAATAAAATATATTATCACATGAAAACAATATCTTAAATGGGAATGGGAATGTGAATAAATGATCCTAGGAAAATTAATGTTCCCAAAAGTCCAACATGAATCAATAACACATCTATAATTTTTTCTAATAAATTAGTTAATATAGGAAAGAAAATTTATATTTGGTTTTGAGAGTTATATAGAGTAAAATTTAATCAATAACAATATTTAGAATTGGGTAACATTCATTTTTAATCTCATGTTGATCTAATTCATCATCCAAAAGATTTTTTTATAGATTATCAAAAAGTTTTTTATCACCTACAACAAGGGAATATGAGGAGTAGACATAGTGCAGATAAAACAGTTCGTATATGGTTCCTTTCAAAGTAAAATTACAACCAACATAAATGGTTCTCATGAAATCTAATAGATTCCAAACAAGGAGAATATTGTTGAGTAAAATCTCTTAACAAAACTCCAACAACCAACAACTCAATCCTACTTCTCTACTAATGTAAGAATAATTCCAAGACCCCCCTTTAAGGATTACATTTATATCATTACAATGATTAATACAAAAATTAAAATTTGTTTTTCACATGTCACATAAGTCTGACTGGTCTTACTCGACATTTATACCCACTCTGAAGTCTCTCAGATAATGCTCTTTCCCCCACCACAATTTTCGAGCTTCTCCTTCAATTCATTAAGATATAATGACCTCTGAACATCTTTGATGAAGTTTTTATAATTGATGCTTCTAAATATCCCGAAGGGCAATCTTGGGTTGTATGTAGTAGACTATTATGTAGCTAACCTTTCTACACACATGGATCTCATAACATAAGCTGTAATTGATTCTGTTAAACCCCGAAGCACAACAAGAGTAATCAATATATAACAAATTCATACAATTAAATTAGCGATGTGTTCTATGGGCACCAAAAACATCAAGAAACACTAATCTAATTATATTCGTGTCTTTATCCATTGATTTTACAGTTTTAATAAACAAAAAAAAGTTAACAAATAAGACAAAAAATAAAAACCATAACAACAAAGCCAATCAAATTCCATAATGACTCGTCTATTCCACTTTGTGCACTTTGAACAATTTTCTTCAAAACTGGTTCTTCCATAATATGTAGCTGAATACAATTGATGGAAAATCTAATGTCAATGAATAGTCACGCTCACAACACTTAGAAGGAAACTAAAGGGAGAATTTCACGAGCGAATCCAAACCAACACCGCAAATATGCAAATAGTATAACAATTGTACTACTAAAAACAATTCATAATTGAAAGTCAACATTGATATGTAGCATCTTAGATTACTTCCTTCCATGACCACAAAAAGTCCTTAAATCTAACATATTGACAAGCACTCCCTTTCTGCCAGGTTCAAGTATAGCATAAACAATAAGTTGATTCATAATATTTTTGGAGCTTCTTGGGGCTTTTGTTGAACCATCACGCCCCAATACAAGTATCTTCAATGGTCATATCAAAATATCCAACCCAGTTCTTGAAACTGTAAATCACAGCAACTTCATATTGGTGGAGAATTGTTCAAATCCCACAACACAAATGGATGAATCTCACATATACCCTCAAAACATTCGACGAATCCTAGGAAATCATGTTATTTCCATGATATAATCATAATTTTGGAGATAAATGAATAACTATCAAAGTTATGAACCACAAATGCACCTGATCTCAGCTTTATTTAACAATTCATATTTTTTCTCTCTGTCCATTGATTCCCAAAGCATGAAATGACTCTCTAACATGTCATAGGACTTCATAATATTCTCCAGCCTCTCCATATGTACAATTCCCATTGAAAAGTTCTAGCTTCAACTTCGCACAACCTAAGCTGATAACTACATCACACTGTCTTTGGAATGCAAACCCTTATGTTCTGTAGTTACTCCTCCGGCTGGACAACAAGGGTTGGATAAACACACAAAAATATAAACAAATATTTATCTAATTCAAATTTTATTTATGTACATACTATGAATCCTCAGATGTTTTCAATCTCCCTCGACCCTCCAATAAAGGATTGAATCCAATACAAGCGCTCATACAAATAAATAAATATGAGAAATAGACATAGTGCACACAAAATAATTCTTATATTGTTGATTTCAAAGTGAAGTTACATGCCATATAAATAGTGTTCATGGGATCTAACAAATTCTAAACAAGGAAAATATTGTTGAGAAAATATCTCAACAAAAAACAAACAACCAACAACTCAATCATACCTCTTTAATAATGTAATAATTATTCCAAATCTAAAATAATATAAACAAATCAATGAATAAATATTAAAATATTATTTTACCTTGATATTAATTGGCATAACACAATAATTTTGTCTTATTTACTGATGTGTTAGAAAGAAGAAGATATTTTCTAAATTTTAAATGCATTTGAACCAAAATTCATATACACCCCAATATCTAAAAAGGTTTTTGTAGTGGAGACATGAGTATTATTATTCATTCAGAAAATAAAAGTTTTGAAGCAATTTAAATTTGAAGATTGCATTTGCTAATATTTTTTCAAACCTCTGCTTAAAGAATTTGGTTTTGAATATTCAAAATCTCACCCCTTCCTCTGAAGAGCTTTAAGTATATTTCATAATTAAATAGTATATTTCCATAATTATATTTCTTTTTGTAGATTTAATGTCATAATATTTTCAAATATGTAAGTACTCCTCTCACTAGAACTCCTTCAATGTGTAGACAAGCGTAGAAACTCGTGATAACCAATATAAGAAAAAATCTAAAAATGACATCAATGTCCTTACGATATCAAACTAGGCATAAAAATATATATAATAAATTGAAAAAGGCATCTAAAAAATGCTTGAAAACATTAAGAATATTTATTTTAACAAAAGGATATCATCATTTTGAATTTATTATTGTTAACTATAAATGGTTAATAGCATATATAAATTACGAATCTTAATGCAAAAAAAATTATGGCTAAAAACGTTATCCAATGAAAATGGTGTTCATTTCTAATCATTTTTTCTTTTTTACATCATTTTACATTCCCAAAAAATTTCAGGTATAGAAGTTATAGTTTTCTTTTTTCAATAGAAAAAATTAATCGAGAGTGTGAATTCTCAATGAGGTACAAGAAAATTTTGTGGATATTTTTATATAAGTTTTATAAACAACTATTTTAAGATAGGTATAATGTTATAGATTGAAGAATTCCTAAATAATATCTAGGTGGGAGAATTTAAAACATAGGGTAACTATTAGTGGTAATTAAGGAAAGTAAATAATATTTTTTTGTTGGATTGAATTTCTTTTTTTCTGTAGGGAATATATATCCTGTCATCTATCTACCGAATATATATCCTGTCATCTATCTACTAAGAATTCCAACTATTGGCATTGGTATTTTTTTGGACTCATTAAATTTTCTCACAATGTTTTAATGAAAGTGATTCGAATATATATATATATATATATATGGTATGTGAATAGAATTTCAATATAATAATTTTTAAACATCATTAATAGCACATAGCTACGTAAATTCCATTGGTCTAATGGAAAAACCTTCATATATATCTCAGCAACTTTGATTCGCTATTATAGTCATACACAATGGAAAGTGTGTAAGGAATGATATTATAAATGTTCACATGTTTTTAAATGTCGATTATATAAACATAACCATCTCTAGAGTATCAACCACACCTACTTGTAAGATTTTTTTTTTCAAACAAAAATTTCTAGCAACATCAAAATATTAGCTTAGAGTATTAAAACCAATACAACTATTTCATAAGTTATATAAAGGGATTATTTGCAACATGCCTCTTAAGAATCGAGTACATATGACTCGAGAAGCAATTTATTCACCTAACCACTCGAGCTAAGATCATTTGGCCCACCTGCAATATTCTTACCAATGCTTCTAATACACATTTTTCTTATCAAAAGTGGATATGCACATTTCTAAATAAATGAAAGTATTAAATTATGTCACCAATTAAATTTAAGATTTTCTTAAGCCAACTAAATAACCAAATAATTATGTTAACATCACATAAGGTGTGAAACTCTTTTCCTATTAGAGACAACAATATTGCATGCTGAATTTTCAATGAATTTGGTGATGCTATTGTAGTGCATTATCTAGTACACAGATATGATCATTACATATTTATAGAAAAATAGATTATGTTTTCCCATATATACATGATAACCTATATATATATATTATATATATATATATTATATATTATATCTATATAATATATATTTAATATATAATATGAAAAAATCAATTAGGCAATTTAGCTGATTCCCCCGTATAAACATGTTTCATATATATATTATATACTATATAATTATATAAATATTATATATATATATAAAGGGTTTATTTTCAAAAAAAATTCAAACATTGGGCAATAGAAAAATAATGTTTTCTAAATTAAAATATGAAAACCCCAATATATATAATTTGAAATTTCTATTTAAATAAAAACCAAACTAGTATTCCCAAACATATTGATATTCTTGACGTCAAGGTCTTTCTACATGTAGAGATAATAGTAAAAGTAATTACAATCTCCCTATCATGTGGAGCTAGAAAGTTAAATATCTTTTGATCTATAATTTTACAATGTTGGTATCCTTTTGAAGTGGAAAATTTATTCTTGAATACATAAACCAACAATTTTATTAAGTTACATTCACATCTTTGTACCTTCTTCACAAAACTAACTTTCCTTATTCAAAGGTTTCACATAAACTCCACAACTTGGGCCCATTCTATTCTAAATCTTACCTAATATTAGAATTTTTTACCTCTTTTGCTACAACGTAAAAGGATTGGCCAAAACAATAGCATATACTAGGTGGGGAAATGGTAGTCACTTATTAGCCTACATTTATTTCTTCTGCATGTTTATATTGCTTCCACTTTCGATTTTGGTACATATAGATATGAACACAATTTCAAAGTAATATTCTTTCAAAATATTCTAATACCACATAGATACACGACCAACATAGTAGTGAGACTATATTGTATTAAATTTTCTTATTTGTGACATTGTGAAACCTATGAAAAACATAATCAATACATATATTCTAATATCTTCCTCCATTCATATATACCTATATTCTAACATCTTTTAAAATTATACATATATTCTAATATCTTCCCATTGACCAACATAGTAGTGATACCATATTGTATTAATTTTTTTGATTTGTAACATTGTGAAATCTATTGACCAACATAGTAGTGAGACTATATTGTATTAAATTTTTTGATTTGTAAGGTTATGAAACCTATGAAAAACATAATCAATACATATATTGTAATATATTCCTATTGACCAACATAGGAGTGAGATTGTGAAACTTATGAGACTATATTGTATTAATTTTTTTGATTTGTAACATTGTAAAACCTGTGGGGTGATGTATAGATATAAACACATATGTAGAAAAATATTGGTAAATAAAACAATTTTCCTTGCCATTATTTATGATTATCTTGAGATTAATATGATGCCAAGAACTCTCCTTCGATATTTACCACAACAACTATAAATTCCTTCCTATAATCATAAATCATTGAAATTGAAAAATAAATGATATTATAAATTTTCATTTGTTTTTAAATGTGCGCTACATAAACTTAATTATTAGTAGAGGATCAACGAAATTGCCTTGTAATACTTTTTTTCTATTTTACTTAAATCAAAGCAAAATTAGAGAATCTAAGAACTTCAAAATATTTTCTTATGTTGTTACACATGACATAACTATTTCAAAAATTCTACAAAAAAACTAATTACAACACGTCTCGAGAGAATTAAAGGCACTTATCTTGAGAACAAAAATTGTTCACCTAACTACTTGAGCTAGGATCATTTGACACAATTTTCATATTATTTTTTTTCTTGATATTCATATGACACCAATAAATGGCATTTGATATCCACCTCAACAAATTCTAATTCCTTACTATAATAATAAATCATAGCAAGTGGAAAATAAACTTTATTATAAATTTTCAGATGTTTTTTTTTGCACTACATAAACTGAGTGATCACTAGATGACCAATCAAATCCACTTGTAAGATTTTTCTTTAGGGAATCAATATCTTTGAAATATTGGCTTCGACTATTAAACAAGATAGAAATATTTCAAAAATTTTATAAACAAACCAAGTAGAACATGTCTCTAGAGAATATAAGGCACTCTACTCAAGAAACCAATTGTTCACCTCAATACTTGAGCTAAGATCATTCAACCAAATTTTAATATTCTTTTCTTTTAACCATGAGACTAGCCAATAGAACTCAATTTTTTAACTTTCTTTTACGATTTTCACATAATAAAAAACATACCTGACATTTGAACCCACCACAACAAGAAACACAATATGCGTGCCTCTCTGTTGGTTGAAGTATTCTCCTTCCACACCCGATTGCCATATTCTTACCGAACTTTTGATACATACTTCCCTTATAAACAGATATGATCATTTAGTAACAAGATGATGGTATCACATTTGGTCACCTATTTTACTTTACATAAGTTTAAGCCAACAACACAACCAAATAATTATTTTAAAAATGTACAAGCTCAATAACTTTTCACCTATTAAAGATAGAAATATTATATTCTAAAATTTCAATAACTTTAGTGACGTTGTGGTAGACCATTCTCCACTACAAATATTCAATCATTAACACTCATAGAAAAAGTGATTATGTTTTTCTTTAATAAATAATTATAAATTTTCTAAAATGTATATTCTGCAATAAAAGCGGCCATATATAGCTTATATTTTAGAATTTAGGAAATTTTAACATTGGTCTCTTATATATAATGTTAAAGTTAGCATGAGTAAATTATTATTATACAAGTTATTGTTGGTGTTATTATAAAAAATAGTTATGGTTATTAAAAACAATAATACATAATAATAAAATTAATGCAAGTAAATTAATAACAATAATTATAATAATAGTATATCATCTTGTCACTTATACTAGTTGAACTTTGGTGAGGAGGATTAAGCACCCAAAACAAATTGAAATGACCACATACACACATATAATTAATATAATTTTATCATATTAGTTTTTAAATGGGAATGTGAATTAATACTTTTAGGAAAAGTAAGGTTCCCAAAAGTCGAGTATGAATCAATGATATATCTATAATTTTTTCTAAGAAATGAGCTAATATAGGAAACAAATTTTATATTTTAATTTGAAATCTATTTAGAAGAACATTTAATTGATAACAATATTTAGAACTGGGTCACATTCATTTTTAATCTCATGTTAATCTAATTCATCATCCATTTTTCTTTATAGCTTATCAAAAAAAATTATAATCTAGAACCGGGAAATATGAGGAATAGACATAGTGCAGACAAACAAATATGTATATTGTTAATTTCCAAGCCAAATTATAGGATAGATAGATAGTGCCCATGAAATCCAACAAATTCCAAGCAAGGAGAATATTGTTTTGAAAATATCTCAATAAAACTCCAACAACCATCAACTCAATAATACCAATTTACTAATGTAAGCATTATTCAAAATCCCCCATTTAATGATTACATTTACATCATTACAAATTATAAGAAGAGCTTCTGTGTAAATGACATGAAAAAGACCTTTGTCGACGCGTTTCGAACCACACTAGTTGGTTCGAAACGCGTCGACAAAGGTCTTTTTCATGTGATTTATGCCAAAGCTCTTCTTATAACTATGATGGATCACAGAAGCCTCAATTCTACAATCATTACAAATATTAATATAAAATTGACAATTTACAATTAGCATGTCACATCTATCGAACTAGTCCTCCTCGACATTTATACCCATTATGAAGTCTCTCAGACAACACCCTTTCTACCACCACAATTTTTGAGCTTCTCATTCAACTCATTTAAGAAATAATTGCCTCTAACCATCTTGATGAGCTTTGTATAATTGATTCTTCTAAATATCCTAAAGGACAATCTCGATACTGGACTGTATCTAAAAGTCAATTATGCCACTGACCTTTCTACACAAATGGATCTCATTACAATACCTGTAATTGATTCTCTTGAACCCAGAAGCACAACAAGAACCACCAATATATAACAAATTCATACAATTAACTTAGTGATGTGTTCTATGGACACCGAAGAACACTGAGAACCACTAATTTAATTATATTCCTCTATTCATTAATTTATTTTGAACTTTTTAGAAGAAAAGAAACAACCTAACAAACATGACAAAGAAAAACCCATAACAATAAATCTAATAACATTCCATAATTGATTGAAACCCATAATAAAATTGATTGAGAAAATAATGTCGATGAATATTCACACTCACAAAATTTAGAAGGAACTAAAGGGGGGATTACACCAACAAATACAAACCAAATCCCTAGATGTGCAAAAAATATAGAAGCTCTGCCACTAAAAATAGTTCATAATTGAAAGTCAACATTGAGATGTAGCACCTTTGATTTCTTGCTTCCATGATGACAAAAACTCATTAAAGCCAACATATTGACAAGGACCCCCTTTCTGCAAAATTCAAGTGTAGCGTAACCAATAAGTCGAGTCATAATATTTGTGGAGCTTCTTAGCGCTTTGATGAAGCATCATGCTCCACTGCAGTTATCTTCCATGGTGGTACCAAAATCTCCAACTCAGTTCCTAAAACTATATATTTCAACAACTTCATATTGTTGGAGAATTTTTCGAATACCATAGCATAGATACACGAAACTCACTTTTTCCCTCGAAACATTTGATGGATCTTGGGGAATTAACTGATTTCTTTGATCTGATCATCATTTTGCAGATGAATGAACAAATTTCAAAGTTTTTAACCACAAATTCACCTGATCTCATCTTTATTAAACAATTCATTGTTTTCCTCTATGTCCATTGATCCCCTATGCAAGAAACAAATCGATCCTATGTCATAGGACATCATAACAGTCGACGACCTCTCCAGATGCACCATTCCCATTGAAACGTTGCAATTTCAACTTCACACATGCTGGGCTAATAACTACATTGCACTGTCTTTGGACTGGGCAACCCTTTTGTTCTCTAGTTACTCCTCCAACTGGACATTAAAGTTTCTACAAACAAGCAATGTCACTCATCACTACAACTAAATAATAAGTACACAATAATCTAATATAATTTTACTTATGTACATAGTATCAATCGTCACGTGTTCTTTATCTTCATTGGGCCCTCCCATAAGGGATTCAAGCCCGTGCAAGCTCTGATACTAATAAAGAAATATGACGAAGATACATAGTGCACACAAAACAATTCATATATTGTTTATTTCAAAGACAAATTACAAGCCACATAAATAGTGTTCATGAGATCCAATAGATTTTAAACAAGGAGAATATTCTAGAGAAAATCTCTCAAAAAAACTCCAACAACCAGCAACTCAATCCCACCTATTTACTAATGTAAGAATTATTCCAAATCTAGAATCATAGAAACTAATCAATAGATAAAGATTAGAATCTTATTTCACCTTCATATTAATTGGCATAACACAATAATTTCATCTTACTTACTGATGTGTTAGAAACAAGAAGAGATTTGGAGGGACACTTTTCTAAATTTTAAACTCCTGTGAACCAAAATTCATATACACCGCAATATCTAAACAATTGTTTGTAATGGAGACATGAGTATTATTCTTCGTTGAGAAAATAGAAAATTTGAAGCAATTGAAAGTTGAAGATCACATTTTCTAATAGAAACTTCTATTTAAACCGTTTGGTTTTGAATATCTAATTTCTCACCCCTTCCTACAAGGAGCTTTAAGTATATTTTACAATTATTTAGTATATTTCCATAATTTTATTTATATGTAGATTCAATTTCATAAGGATTTCAAATAGGCAAGTACTCCTCTCACAAGCACTCCTTGAATGTCAATACAAGCACAAAATATCATGATAACCAATATAAAAAATTCTAAAAATGACGTCAATGTCCTTATGATATCAAACTAAAGATAATGATATATATAATAAATTGCAAAATGCACCACCAAAAAGCTTGAAAACATATAAGAATAATCTTAGCAATGTAAATGCAACGAGAAATAATAAGATTAGTGATTTTCATGTTAATTTTAATGTTAGTGATTTTCATGTTAATTTTAAAAAATGTTCATGTGGTATCAACCCTTTTCTTTAAAGGACTTATTTTTTACGCTTTAAATTTTCTAATGTATTAAGTGTTGACTTTTTTTTTAAATGATGAGTATTTAAGAAATTTTCAAATTCTCTTATTCCTCTTCATTTTTTTCATCATTAGATATTTGGTTTTTAAGGGATTTTTATTGTTTGTTTTTGTTTTCCTTTGCACTTTCTTTTTATAATGGAATTTATTTTTTTTGCAAAGTTTAAAAAAAGATATATAAAAAAAAGAATATTTTAAGATTCTCATTTTTTTTATATTTATATATAATTAATTAATATTTCAATACACAAAAAATAATTGTCACCAAAAATTAATAATTTGAAAAACTCGATAGAAAATACACATTTTGTATATAGATATAATTAAAAAAATATGTATTTTATGACATTTTCGCTAAAAACCCACTTTAAATAAAAGAAATATTGAAGATTTGAATAAAATAAAAGGAGAAATAACAAATTTTATGAATTTTATATAAAAAAATGACGACATTTGAGAATTAAAAATTGAAAGAAAGATGTATTTTATGTAAAAGAAAAAATAAAAGTAAAATTTTAACATAGAATTTAAAAAAACAATAAAAATCTTACATATAAAAAATTTAAAAATAAAAACTAAAGTTAAGTTATCAAAAAGGCAGTAGGAATAAAAAATTAAAATTGAAAAAATTTTTAAATAAAAAAACAAGACAAAAATATAATATAAAAAATTTTGACAATAAAAGAATTAAAAAAAACATTCTATAAAAATAAACCATATAAATCTTGAAAAAAAAAAAAAATCTTATATAAAATATATAATCACTATAAATTATATATATATATTATAAATAAAAACTTTAAAAAATAAAGTAAAAAATTAAAAAAATAGCCTTTTTTTGGCTTCTTGGCGGGCTCAACGCGATTTCGAGAATCGGGTGAGGGGATTTTCTGATGTTTGAAATCAAATAGAGCCCTACCAGTGGATGAATGGGGCACGACCCTTAGTTGGTGGAGCTGTGATGGAGCCCTACCTAGGGGATCAGTGGGGCAGGGACTTGTGTGGGCAGAGATGCGTAAAAAATCATCTTTGGGCCCCTAGGTAGGCTCAATCTGATTCTCATAATCGGAATAAGCCTGCCTAGGGCCATGAGCCTATGGGCCCTTGGGTGGGTTTATTCTGATTATGAGAATCAGATTGAGCCTGTCGGAGGGCCCGAAGAGGATTTTTTTTATTTTTTTTTATTTTTTTATAATAATCATCATTTATTTTATAACTTTTTTTATGGTTTTTTCTTTAATTTTTTAATAAAAATATATAGGCTGTGGTACTAAATCTGAAATCCAACTACATTCGGTTTCATAAAAAATATTTAATTACATTTCTAAAACAACTTATGAAGTTACTTTCCTAGATAAGTAAAATGGAAAACAGACCTATTCCAATAATAGATACAAAAAAATTATGGAAGACACAAAAGGACAAAAATCCTCCAAATAATTATAACAACTAGACAACTCCATATAATGTGTATATAGGTGGAGATACAAGTGAACCACAATAACTGATTCATATGAGAAAATATTTCCAATGGAAAGGGAAAAGGATCAATAAACCAAATGAATAGTGGCAGTGAAAATTATTAACCTCTTAAAATAAGTAGAAAATGAAAATGGACAAAATATGAACCAAATTATATATCACATGCATTAATAAGATGATTATGCTTCCATTGAACATTATCGCTGCTACTATTCATGAAAATGGTGCCAACCTTATTAAATGTAGGTTTTGCACCCTTTTTAAGGCGATAATCTTTCCCTTACTTATCAGATTTTTCCTTACTTTTTAAGAAAGATCAACTTCTAAATATGGAGGAATTCCATCCTTATCGAGAATATGTTCATTATCGTCAATTATTTCTAACACTCAAGTTCAAGTGATTGAGAAATTTTTGCATACCATGACATAGAAAAAGAACTAGGGGAAGAGTCAATTGCTTTAGACTATGACTTTAAAATTCATATCCTAAGGTTTCTTATCCTAACGAAGATCAACCTTTTCTAATATAGCAAAATTCCTTCCTTATCTTGAGGTTTAAAATTCACATCAGATCTCTTAACATCAACTATCTTAACATCAACTATAATAGTCTTACAGGTCAACAACTTCAGAAAGAGCCACATATTACTTGTGATATGAAGGACAACAAGAAGGGTAGATTCTTCCGAATATTATAATCAACTACACTTTTATCATCTTCAAGGTCATTCCTAGCGAAGATCAACCTTTGATGATTTGGAGGAATTCCTTGTCTTGAATTTTATCTTTCGCATTATTGACAATCTTTGAGCTATCAACTTCATAAGTAATTTTCATCTCAATTAGAATTTTGAGATCTACATTCAACCTTCATAAGTATTTTTCATCATATGTAGAGTTTTGGGATCTTCATGAATTTTTTTACTCATGGTAATTTGAAATATATCATGAGGTAAGTGTTTTGATGTTCATCTTACTTTACTAACCATTTTGTTTATATGGCTACACTAATTCCTAACAAGGTCAAAGACCTTAACCTTCATTGTAAAGATTAGGACATATATTTTTACTTACCTTTTTAAATACTTCTTAAAAACTATTTTGCAAAATTTGTGAAGATGTTACACTACATACATATTCCTTTACAAAGAAAAAATTTATATTAATATTCAATAAATTATATAAATATTAGATACAAATAAAAATAAATAACATAATATGACATGTTATGACAAAATCTTCAGTTCTTGGAAACACCTAATTTCAAACATCCTCAAAAATAAAAGTGAAAATTAAATCCACACTAAATTCTAAATGTCAAATCCATAATAATGTGACTAACGAAATGGAATAAATAAAAAAATGTAAAAGAATGAATTGAAGCCTTACTGGAAATATGTGCATTGGAAAATGTGTGTTTGAAAGGGAAGAAAGCAAGCATTAATTGAAACAACCACCAAAAAAAAAAACAACCAAAAGCATCCACCGAACATGGAAAAAAAAAGCATCTGCTGAAATATTCCAAGAGGCGTGGATTTGATTGAAATTTGAAAAAGCATGAACTCCAATTGAAGAGAGAGCATGGAATCGCAGAGGAAGTAAAGGCGGTAAAACTCTTGTAGCTATTGAAGGGAACTAGGGAATCCCTATATTAAGTCTTATCATTTTCCCAACATCTTCTTCCTCCTCTATCCATATTGAGTGTGGTTATCCTTGTGTGTTTTGCTATATGTGTGGTTAGAGTTTGGGCTTGTCTATGTTGAGTTTATGTATGAGTCATTCATGGTTGTATGGGATAGAGGAAGCTGACAAGAGAAGGGAATAGGAGGGAAAATGAGTTGTTTACCAATTTTTTGGGCTCATTGAAATCAATTATCTATCAAAAATGGTATGGAT
>APFE030378997.1:0-19792 GCA_000404065.3 Pinus taeda | reverse complement strand
ATTTATGGACATAATCCTCTAGCCACAACCCTTTCTATCCATGTTTAATATTATTGCTACAAGTTGTCTAAGGAAAGAAAGCATTTGAAAAGAAAATATGATGTTAAATTTATATTTGATATTCTAGTAAGAGTGGAAGTGTGAATGATTTTTTTTTTTGTTTAAAATTGTGATGAAAACACGGTTATTATATAAGAAAAACATGTAATATTTGGTTTAGCTGAGGCATACTCGTGTTTTTTTCTTAGTGTGACAAGATGGCACCTACATATGTATATTTGTTTTCACCTCGAGATAAAAATAAATATTTATTTAAAAAAAAAAAAGAATACGTCTGGATGCGTAAATTATAAATAAAGCAAATTGACACCTGTACAAAAACGATATAGAGACTTGGCTAAATGAAAAGAAGATGGTGTTAAGCTTATAATTCACAATTAAATAGTATAAAAAATTATGTGGATATACCGATAAGGTGTTGGGGTGAATACTTAATAATCAGGAACCCTTCCATGTTAGGAATTGAGACACCTCCTGGATTCACTGTTGAACTTCTCATTTGGATAAGCAACAAAGATCATGATTTACTATTGTTCACAATTTAGTACTTGGTCGGTATTTATGTACCCCTTGAATTGTGAAAGAAATTATCTCTTCAGTGGAATGTCACACAAGCATGTAGGAATTCACTTTTACATGTATAGAACTTTCAATCGCTTGAATTACAACTTAGGTAAAATTTAGCATAAATTGTCATGTACCAATAAAGCAAGGTGTACCACTCATGAATAGGTCATGTTTACACTAAGAGAACTTGTAAATATTGTGTTGTTCTTATTAAAATTGGCGTAATTGGCAAGTGTGGCATGCATTTAAGAGATCGATATTATTTGATTTATTTTATAATAAGTTACCATCGTACTTAAAAATTGAAACCTTTTTAGCATACATGAATTATTAAGTGATTATGATAAGCAACAACGAGATCCTAACTATGATAAATTTTCATATTTTAAAAAAATGAATTAATCACACCTAGAGAGAATTATGGTCAGATTGGGGGATTAATTAAGTAGGTATTAATTCCTACTACTATATTAAAATACTTATAATAGATTGGGAAGATCACTGCCATAGGATATTATACTTATGGTAAGATAGGTGTGATGATGATAGAATAATCATCCACACTATAATGTTTATAGCATAAGGAAGTGTGGATACAGTGAAATTAAAAAGGTATAATGTTTAATAATTACGATTATGACAAAGTTAACAAATTGTAGTTCACTACTATGTCTATGGAAGAGGACTTTCCCTGTTAGGTACTGACCATGACCAAATATGGCCTATTGGCAGGATATGGTTAGTAGATGATTTTGAAAGTGGTATGAGAATGTTGACTAAGAAAGCTTGTGAGGATTTTAAACATTGATGTAATTGACATACATCGTCATGATATTAACATTATAGTTGGCCTCAATAGAGGAAGTCCATGTTTGCAGCATTGTTCTATTGTTGTATGACACATATACTCATGCATTTTTATGGACTGTTTGGTATATTTTTTATCATAATCCTAGTTAAGCGGTTAGCAAGATAAATTTGTTGTGGAAATAATCATGCTAAAATCTACACATGATAATGAGGCATACGAATTTTCCATGTAAACACATGGGTGTACAATATTATAGCCTTATAACAATATTGTAGTTATCATTTGGTTGATGAAAGATGTCAAGCATCCATGGCATGAAAGAGTCTTGAGATTAATAAATTGTTGGAATTATCTTACAACTCATGGTGAATTCAGGTCAAAAACCTTAGAGATGTGGCCACCCCAATGGCTATAAAAGGGTAGTAATCTGTAGAGAAAAAGAACATGATTGACATAAGGATCACGTTGGTAAAGTATAGTGTAGAGTGATTAAGTTGTTGAAACATAAAAAGGGAAATAGTAAATCACCAGAGATAAATTATTTAAGAATGAGGCATTGATCCAACAATTATTAAAATATGAGCTAATAGTCTACTTAAGATGAAAATATGCATGAATACATATTATAATACTGATATTGTGTTACAACCACTTGAAATATAAGAATGATTTAGACTTCATCAAGGTTTCGCTCATTACAAAAATGAACCATCTTCATATAAATTCCTCGTCAACTAAGCACAGTTGTTTTAATTGCTACAAAAAGATAAAAGAATGTTTGAAATGATACTAGCATGGTAGAAAAATATGTGGAAAAAGTTTTTTCGTGCAGGTGATACCATGGGAATGGTATGATGGGTTGTAACACAGATGATAATATGCATAGAAATATATACGACACCAATATGACTACATATGATACAAGGTCGAAAAATAAATGTGTATTAGTGTGTATAACATACCTTATGTATATGTATGCATAGAGTCATTGGATAGATGTTTGTCCAAGTAAACAAACCTAGAGGTTACCCAGAAGAAGGAAAGTAAGTTTGGTATAAGTAACTTTGATTAATCACAGTTTTCCATACACACAATTAGGATGAATATATATTGTTATGTGAACTAATATGCTATGACCTTGGAGGCATATTTATGTGAAAAATATACTAAATGATGTATTGTATGCAGACAGATTGCAAGAAGAAGGTGTAACACAAAAACACAAAGGTCTGAAAGAATTCAAGCAGAGGACATGCATTCTTCAGGTAAAATAAATGATAAGCAATAGCTGCTTTAATACTATTTAGTAACAAATCATGATATCTATCATAGTTAAAATCTTGCATCTATAAATTCTCACAAATGGTTTGAAAACAATGTTACAAGTAATTGTGAAAGGAGAGCACTCTTTGAGAATGATGTAGGTATGGAAGCAGATGTCCTAGTTTCACTTCTTGTGATAGATGTACATTGGAAAATTTTCATCAAATGGAAGACCCATGAGGGCTGTTGATTTCAAAACCGGCTACCTGCGAATGAGAACTTGTTGCAGTGATACACCGAGGACGGTGTAAAAATTAAGGGGTGGAGTATGTAACACCCCTCCATTTTGAGCTAAATTATTGTAAACCTAAGCTAAGCTAAAGCTAGGTGTGTTATCCTCACTTGCGTGCTAAATTATTGTAAACCTAAGCTCAATTAAAGCTAGGTGTGATATCCTCCCTTGTGTGTTAAATGATTGTAAACCTAAGCTGAGGAAAGCTAGGTTTGACACCCTCCTTTCTAGGCTAACTATTCTAATCCTAACCTAAGGAATGCTATGTGATATGTAGTATGAGAAGCATATGTATTATGAAATAAATTAATAAAATAAATCACTTGGAGGGTGGAGCACCAAGAGAGAGGATATTCTTCACAAATCCCATGAGGAATGCGATAGACATGAATCTTTCATGATAAGCTTCTAGATGTGATTCTAGATAAGCTTGGATGGATTGGATATCCATCGGATGGATGGGAGATAAAGATGCATTGGACATAAAATATTTCTCGAGATAAAGGTGAGCTTTTATGAGGAAAAGCCTTGTGGGAGATAAAGACCAGCTTTTCAAAAAAAAACTAGACAAATGGAAAAATCCATAAAAGTGGGATGTCACTAATGGTAACTATATCATGGAAGATGATATTAAATACCCAATGCATTGATCAATTGAGCGTAGTTGATCCTTGGAAAGATCTTCTTATCAAACCAGCTCACAAAAATATAGAAATGATAGATCAATGCCTTAGAAATAAGCCTCTTCAAGGGGAAACCTCCTTTATATTACACAAATGAACAATTCTTAGATGACACAAATGACAAGACCTCCTTTCTATATATAGGGTTCTAAGGGGTCATAATATAATCAGAGCCGACATAACAATAATAATGTAAGGGCACAATAATAACAATAGTGGGCTTCTATGGGGAACAATAATAACAATACGAGGACTACATGGGCACAACAATATAATAAGGGGGTTATTCTAATAACAACAAGGGGTTACATTACTAGTATAGGGACCCAACATGCACCTCTCCTTCAAAAAGTGTTGTCCTCGATCCTTGACTAGTTCTTGATGCTTCTGTATAAAAGGTTTGTCCTCGCATGTGAAATCTTCAGCAGGTAAGTTCTTCCACTTGATGAGATACTTTGAAAATGATCGATTTTGTAGTTGTTGGGTTCTTGTTTCTGTGGCTGCTCCAGGTTCCAATATGATTTTTCCTTCGTCATCAAGTTCTGGCAATATTGTTTAACCTGGGATCTTCTACAACTTTTGAATGAGTGGCCACACTTCTTCATCCTTCTTCCATTCATCCCTTTCTTTGTTTATCCAATCTAGTTGGATAATAGAAATAGCACAAAACAATGCTTCCACATCCTCATCTTCTCTTGAGAGTGCATTTGCAACAAGATTTTTCTTCCCTTTTTTTGTAGATGATTTCAAAGTCATAACCCAACACATTTGTGACCCATTTTTTCTATTCTTCTAAAGATAATATTTGTTCTAAAAAGTATTTAAGAATATCATGATCCATTTTTACCTTAAAGTGTCTTCCCATCAAGTAAGGTCACCATTGCTTAAGTGCATGTAGTATTGCCAATATTTCCTTCTCATAATTAGTTTGCTTGAGATGTGGCCTTAAAAATACCCAATCTCCTACATAAAAACTTCTTTCACTGCGATGTTGATCTTCCTGCTATTTCATTTCATACTGCACTAAAGTGGCGTCATCCTTTAAAAGTTGGAGAACTTGTTGTTGTTGCTCAATGTAATGTTTCACTGCTTGAATCTTTTTCTTCTTTATATGTCATTCTATCTTGAGAGTTTGAGGAGTGGTAATTTATTCCAATGCATTAGAAGATATGGTCAGATTCATTTCTTGATGCTCGATGTGATCTTTAACCTCTTGAACATTTTTCTTCTTGATATGTCCTTCTATCTTGATAGTTTGAGGAGTGGTAATTCTGGACAATGGATTAGAAGATATGGCCAGATTCATTTCTTCTTTCTCGATGTGATCTTTCACTTATTGAACCTTTTTCTTCTTGATATGTCCTTTTATCTTGAGACTTTGAGAAGTGGTAATTGTTGCAAATGCTTTACAAGAGATGGTTAAATTCATTTCTTCTTTCTTTAGGGTTAGTTCCTGGTGTTTATCCTCTTCTTTAGATGTTTCTTGATCATTTCCTTTCTCCTCTTCATAATCTATGTAAAATAATTTCTTCTCATCACACTTATGACCTTTAGTGAATTTTCTATCACAATTGTAACAAAGCCCTTTTTCTCTTTTTTCTTCCAATTGTTTCGTTGTAAACCTTGTAGGTTCTGGAAGGCTAGGAGAAAAAATGCTTCCATAATTATAGTCGTGAGTGGTGGGATTCCTTCTTTCCATAATTTCACTTTCAATTTTTCTTGCCAACGTGAATCCTTTCTCTAATGAATCAGGTACCCAAAGACAAAACGCATGTTCAATGTTATCCTTTTGTTTGAGATTTATCAATTGGCTAAAGAAAGTGTTACTCTTTGTATCCTCATAATGTGCTATCATTTCTTCCGTGAAAGTTGACCTAGTGACAAGTGCTTTATGAGAACAAGGCACATACCATAAAAATTGATCTAGTTCTAAATATGAGGATGCAATATGTAAATTTTGTAATAGTTGCACCTCATGTAGATCAGAATATTGCTCCATTTGTAGTATCCAATTTACCAGATACTTGCCATCAAACTTCCTCATATCGTCTTTTCTTGATATTAGGATATCGATTTTGACACAACTGTAACTATGTAATTTTAGATCTCCAAGTTCTGGAATTGTGTTCCACAATAGCCATCAGAGTTCTCTTTCTAACCCCGCAAGTCTAATCAAGATTAGGTTCTGCAAGGAATATTTATGTCAAATCTCCCATGATGACGTGATTATAGACTAGTTCAGTGGAGCGCACTTGTTCGAAGTGCCACATTTCACTGTTTCAACCTTAGGAACTAAAACCTACATACAGAGAACTACAATACGTTCTGTTTCTGAAACTTCTTACAAAATTTCAATATGATGCTCAAAGAGAATTTTATGACGATTTTCCCAAGGTCATCTGTTTAGGATGTAATTCAAGAGTCTGCAGAAACCCTAAATGTCTTGGACTATATCTCCAACAATATAGCAAAATAAGATTTAAAATTCGGGTCCAAGCTTCACCACAATTGCCGCTCAAATTGGTTTTAATTTTAGAGTCTAAACCTTGGCAGAAAATAAATTATATCAAAAATTCCATGATGACATTTTTTATATGGAATTATGCAGTTTTCAAAAGCCCTAACTTCCTCAGATCATATCTGTGAAAATATAGCAAGCGAAGATTTGAAATTTTGACTCAAGGTGCAAAAAGATTTCCACTCAAATGGATTTTTGTTTTCGCTTCTAAAACTTCGCAGCGAAAATGTTATATCAAAAATTTCATAATGACCTATTTGGAGCAGTGAAACCCTAGAATCCAAAGCTCTGATACCAAATGCTATGAAACTAGATCACAAAAAGATAGAAAAGATAGATCAACACCCTAGAAATAATCATCTTCGAGTGGGCAACCTCCTTTACATTACACAAATTAACACTTCTTAGATGATACAAATGACAAGACCTCCTTTCTACATATAAGACTATAAGGGGTCATAATATAATCAAAGGCAACATAACAATAATAATATAAGGGCAAAATAATAACAATAGTTTGCTTCTATTGGGCACAATAATAACAATATGGGGACTACATGTGCACAACAATATAACAAGGAGGTTGTTCTAATAACAATAAGGTGTTACACGAGTACCATAGGAGCCTAACAGATCTTCATATCATGGGGAATCAAAGGTGATTCATGGTTGGGTGGTGGTGCTCCTCCCTCCAAGTGAGGTTTTAGTTGGTTCGAGATATGTGGGATGTTTGTATGATGATTCTTACTCTCTCTTGTTTATAGATTCAGTTTTTTTATGAGAAGATTTTATTAAGTCTCTATTATTGTTCAAGTTTTTCTATGAGATGATTTCTTAAGTTTCCTGACCATGAGAATGTTTAAATGAATTACATGGGTTTGTGTACTAGCAAAATTATTAGGATGTTAAATCCTACAATTCAGATATATGGATTGGTTAATTTCCTCTTTTATAGAAACGATGGATTCAATAATGCATGTAACTGTCATGTGCTCTCATATTCATATCGAAGTTATTGAGATTATCTTTGCAATCGTAAGAAAGAGTAGCATGCTTTAGTGTTTTGCAGATGTTGATGCATGTGGTATAATTATGGAGGAATGTCTCCCGTAGTATTATCAAAGGTTCTCCATGGTCTATGCCATTCATAATGAAATTAGATGCTCATGCATGCGGTATAAGGAATTGATGTAACATCCTTTTAGTTATGCATATATGGGTCTGTAAGATATCCTATCAAAATTGACTTGAATATCATCAGGTTGCTGACGGTGCCTAGTGTGTGTTACCTGGTAAAATGCCTGATCTAATATTTTTATTTAATTAACCAATTCTTTATGCATGATGGAAACAAGACCTCTAATCATGATGGATGATCATTACAGTAGATTTTAATTAAGATCATTTATGTAGGTAAGGTAATTAGTATAGGTTGCATGTTATGGTTAGTTCCATCTTCATCTACTAAATCATGTTTACTAGAAATCTGACATATAAGCCTCTACAATAAGGAGTCTATTATAGAATTACTAATGATGATATAAGGGTGGGTTAAAGATAGCCTAAGTAGTATTGTATCTTAACGATTAAATATAGAAAAAATACCTTTACGCAATGGGAGCTTAAGAGCTAAATTCCAAGGTAGGCTGAGGAGGTTCATTAGCATTTCCATTATGGGTTTAAAAAAAGAAAATATAATAAATAAAGGTGAAGTTAAAATTTGAAACTTAGAACATGTTAATATCATATTTATTTATTTTCATTGAAGAAAGCTAGGATTCCTTAATGGATTATTGAGGAACCATGAATATACATATACTAATTCAATATATATGTAATAAGTTATTATATCAAGCAATTTAATTAAAGAGGAAGTTTTTATGCTTTGGTGGAAAATGTTTTCTACCCCATGTTGTATGCTGAAACACGTCCTCTCGAAGACCATATGGTATCAAAAAAATTTAATATAAGGTCAACTCCGAAAGAATTCCCTAAGAGACTTCAATCAAACCTACATCAAATGGAATAAAGAAAAGGCTGCTAAAGCAACATGAAAATTCCACACCCCACAAACCTCGCCCTTCCTATCTTTTGGAAACGTCACGAGAAAAGCTTTCGATTGATGTTTCCCTTTTAAATAATCTCTTTTGCGTTTGTCTTAACTCGAAAGGGAATTCAATCCTCGGAAGCCGAATTTTTGTCTTACGAATGTAGGAATGTTAACTGCAGAACATGACTTTGTATGTGAGTATGGGTAATGGGATAAAAATCTGGTATCCTCATCATCCAATATGCAGAGAGTAAGCATTGGTAAGTCTTGTAATAAAATATCTACTGATATAATTGTGACTATCTCTGGCTCCGTGACATGATCCTTTGCTGCCTTATAGAGAAAAAGAATCAGGGTAGCCATGGAGAAGATGATCCCAATGGCAGTACTCCGCTTTAGAAATAAACGAAAACGTAGTCAAGGCCACGACAACCTCTGATTTCTTTACCACTGGTACCCTGCGGAAGGTGATAAATGTAGCAAATGATGCTCAGAATTTTTTGTTGCTATCTCATAGAATTGGAGAAGGTCAGTTGTTTCCAATTATTTTTTATCATGATACCTAATTGGAATTCTAAATTTTGATCCTATAACCTGATACGCGTTATCAATGGTATATATAAATTTATTTTTGTTATTCTGTTCACTATGTTACGTGGAGTTTTCTGTAAATATACTGTGGACATGTCTCCATCAATCACACACTAAGACATGACTGTTATACCCATGGTCATGGTTCATGGTTGTGGATCATTCATGTGGTTCTGGATCTGATGAGTGTACCCTTAAAGAAAATAACCGAACGAAAAATAATGTTACATGATTTTATATCGAGCAATGACAAGCCAATAAATTCTATCAATATTTGACAAATTCTCATTGGTTATATATCGTATTCTAACGTGCAACCTTATCATGCCATGATACCGACAAACCGTTGGAATTCGAGCATGGCGCTGATTGTTTGTTGTTCCTTCCTTCTTTCTTCACTCCACTCTGATAGCCTCGCTGAAGTGAATAATTGAGAGAGATTGGAGGAGAAGTCACTGCAAATTCGAGTGGAGGAGAAGTCACTACGAGTCAGCAATTAAGACAGAGTGGAGAATAAGGGAGATGGAGGAAGGGATAGCGATGAAAAGGCTTATTTCAAGAATAATTTGGGTTGAATCAAAAAGCTATGGAGGATCGTAGGCGCTGCCATTCCCGTACATCTCAGGACGTACGGGACAAACCTCACGAAAAAATTGTTTGTAGGTAAAATGGGTGATCTGGACCTTGCGAGTATGATCATCTTCTCAATCAACATCGCTTGCCTTAATTTTGACCTGATGGTAATTATCTCACCTCTAGATTCCTTTTGGTGGTTCTTGAATGTTTAATAGCCATAAAACATGATAATTTCTTTATGGCACTCGCAATCAATAGCTGGGGTTTACCTACCTATCTGGCTTGTGGCACAGTAGATTTGACAACATAGTTGGAACGTGAAATGAAATAATAATTCAACAAACTCTGAGACACTGTCATTGCGTATATAAGATATTGTCACTACAGCCTTCATTAAGATTGTAATATGTTTTTATTAAGACTGTAGAGGTCAAGTAAGCTTGAAAAGGGTTCTTTGTATTTCGATTCCATGGCTAGATGTCATTAGATCACACCAAAAACACATCACTATGCTTGCATGATTGATATCCTTCGACGATCTCAAAGGCTGAATGAGGTAGAAGCCTTGTCGACAAAATGTCTTTCGAACTTGATGCAACTGTGTGTGGAGCATTGCTCAGTGCCTTCAGAATTCATGGCAATATAGATTTAGATTTAGGGAAACATGTGAAACATTCGATGAAAAAACTTCTAGAGTTGGAACCTCCATGTTGACTAATATTATACTTGTCCAGATAATGGATAAAACTAAAGAAACTAGATTTGATTTTACTTTTCTCACCTTCTAGCATGTCTACAGGGAGCGCAATGGAAAGTTTGATCTGCAATTCAGAAGACGCTATTAGGTTGTAGGAGGGATTGAGAGACATGGAAGAAATGTATGGACATAATCCTCCAACCACGACACTTTCTATCCATGTTTAATATTAATGTTTAAAGAAAGCATTTGAAAAGAAAAATGATGATAAATTTATGTTTGATATTCGAGTAAGAGTAGAAATGTGAATGATTTTTTTTTAGAACTATGATGAAAACACGGTTATTATATAAGAAACACCTGTAATATTTGGTTTAGCTTAAGCATGCTCGTTCTTTTTAGAGTGACAGGATGGCACCTGCATATGTATATTTGTTTTCTCCTAGAAATAAAAATAAATTTTTATTTCTAAAAAAATACATCGGGATGGACAAATTATAAATAAAGCAAATTAACACCTGTACAAAAAATGATGTAGCTACTTGGTTAAATGGAAAGATGATGGTGTTAAGATTATAAGTCACTCTTAAATAGTATAAAATTTTATGTGGAGATACAGATAAGGTGTTCGGGTGAATACTTAATAAGCAGGAACCCTTCCATGTTAGGAATTGAGAATTGAGACACTTCCTAGACTCATTGTTGAATCTCTCATGGGGATAAGTAACAATGATTATGATTTACTATTATTCATAAGTTAGTACTTGGTGGGTATTTATGTATACCTTGAATTGTGAAAACAATTATCTCTTCAGTTGAATGTCATGCAAGTAGGTAGCAATTCACTTTTACATCTATAGAACTTTCACTCGCTTGAATTATATCTCAGGCAAAATTTAGCATAAATTATCATGTACCAAGCAAGAAAGGTGTACCACTCATGAATATGTCATGTTTACACCAAGAGAACTTGTGAATGTTGTGTTGTTCTTATTAACATTAGCGTAATTGGCAAGTGCGGCCTGCATTTAAGGGATCGATATTACTTTATTTATTTTATAATAAATTTACCATCCTACTTTTTTAGCATACATGAATTATTAAGTGATTATGATAAGCAACAATGAGAACCAAACTATGAGAAATTTTCATATTTAAAAAATATGAATTAATCACACCCTGAGAGGATTATGGCCAAATTAGAGAATTAATTAGGTAGGTATTAATTCCTACTGCTATATTAAAATCCTTATAACCAAGTAATTAAAGCCTGCATAACTATTTACCTTAAAACAAATGGTCAAAAGGGAAGATGATAGATTCGGGATATCAATTCCATAGAATATTATATCCATGGGGAGAAAGGTGTGATGATGATAGAATAATCATCCACTCTGAAAGGTTTATAGGATAAGGAACCATGGATACAGTGAAATTAACAAGCTATAACGGTTAATAATTACTATTATGACAAATGTTATGCACAAATTGTAGTTTGCTACAATGGCTATGGAAGAGGACTTATGCTGTTAGGTACTGACCATGAGAAAATATGCCCTATTCATAGGATATGGTTAATATATGATTTTGAACATGCTATGAGAATGTTGACTAAGAAAGCTTGTGATCATTTTAAACATTGATGTAATTGAAATATATCATCATGATATTAACATCATAGCTGGCTTCAATAGAAGAAGTCCATGTTTCCAATGTTGTCTTATTATTGTATGATACATATACTCATGCATTGTCATGGATTGTTTGGTATATTTTTATCATAGGCCTGGTTAAGGGGTCATCAAGATAAACTTGTTGTGGAAAAAATCATGCTAAAATCTACACATAATAATGAGCCATATGAATTTTCCATGTAAACACATGGGTACACAATATTATAGTCTGATACCAATATTGTAGTTATCATTTGGTTGATGAGAGGTGTCAAGCATCCATCGCATGAAAGAGTGTTGAGTTTAATGAATTGTTGGAATTATCTTGCAACTCATGGTGAATTCAGGTCAACAACCTTAAGGATGTGGCCACCCGAATCCCCATAAAAGGGGAGTAATCTGTAAAATAAAAGAACATGATCGACATAATGATCACGTTGGTAAAGTGTAGTGTAGAGTGGTTAAGTTGTTGAAACATAAAAACAAAAATAGTAAATCACCAAAGATAAATGATTTAAGAATGAAGTATTGGTCCAAAAATTATTAATATATGAGCTAATAGTCTACCTAAGATGAAAATATGCATGAATACATATTATATTACTAATATTGTGTTACAACCACATGAAACCTAAGAATGATTTACACTTGATAAAACTTTCTCTCATTACAGAAACGAACCATGCTCATACAAATTCCTTGTCAACTAAGCATAGTAATTTTAATTGCTAGGAAAATAAAAAAGAATGTTTGGTATGATACTAACATGGTAGGAAAATATGTGGACAAAGTTTTTGTCATGGAGGTGATACCATGGGAATGGTATGATGGGCTATAACACAGATAGTAATATGCACAACAATATATACGATACTCGTATGACTACATATGCTACAAGGTTCAAAAATGAAATGTGTATTAGTGTGTATAACATACCTTGTGTACAGGTATGCATAGAGTCATTGGATAGATGTATAGCCAAGTAAACAAATTTGGAGGTTACCCAAAAGAAGGAAAGTAAGTTTGGTATAAGTAACTATGGTTTGCAGTTTGGAATACATACAATTACGATGAATATTTAGATGATGAATATATATTGTTATGTGAACTAATATGTTATGACCTTGTAAGCATATTAATGTGGAAAATATGTTAAATGATGTGTTATATGCAGAGAGACTACAAGAAGCTAGTGTTTGACAAGAACACAAACGCTTGAAAAAATGCAAGAAAAATAAATGCATTCTTAAGATAAAATAGATGATAAGCAATAACTGCTTTAATAATATTAAGTAACGGATTATGATATTTATCATAGTCAAAATTTTGCATCTAGAAATTCTCACAAATTGTTTGAAAAAAATATTATAGATAGATGTGAAAGGAGAGCACTCCTTGAGACCGATGTACCTATGGAAGAAGATGTGCTTGAAGCACTGCTCGTGACGGATGTACATTGAAAAAATTTCATCAAATTGCAGAGCCATGAGGGTTATTGATTCCGAAACTAGCTACCTGTGAATGAGTACATGATGTAGTGATAGATTGAGGATGATGTAAAATTTAAGGGGGCCAGTATGTAACACTCCTCCCTTGTGTACTAAATTATTTTAAACCTAAGTTGAGTTAAGGTCAGGTGTGATATCCTCCCTTGTGTGCTGAATTATTGTAAACCTAAGCTAAGCTAAATATGATTGTGCTATCCTACCTTGTGTGTTATATGATTGTAAACCTAAGCTAAGGGAAGCTAGGTGTGATACCCTCCTTTGTAGCTTAAACTATATTAAACCTAAGCTAAGGAAAGATAGGTGATATGTACTATGAAAAGAAAATGTGTTATTAAATAAATGAATAAAATAAATTACTTGGAGGGTGGGGCACAAGAGAAAGGAGATTCTTGCCAAATCCCATGAGGAATGGGATAGATATTTATCCTTCATGATAAGCTTCTAGATCTGATTCTAGATAAGCTGGGATGGATTGGATATCCATCAGATGGATTGGAGATAAAGACACATCAGACATAAAATATTTGTGAGATAAAGGCAAGATTTCATGAGGAAAATCCTCGTGGGAGATAAAGATGAGCTTTTCCAAAAAAGACCTAGTAATATCTAAATCCAACAATTCAGATATATGGATTTCTTAATTTCCTCTTGTATAGAAATGATGGATTCAGTAATGCGTGTAAATATCGTGTGATCTCATATGCATATCGATGTTATTAAGATTATCTTTGTAGTGGTAAGAAAGAGTAGCATGCTTTAGTGTTTTGTATATGTTCATGCATGTGGAATAATTATGGAGGAGTGTCTCCCATAGTATTATCAAAGGTTCACCATGGTCTATGTCATGCATAATGAAATTAGATGCTCCTTCATGCAGTGTAAGGAATTGATGGTACATCTTTTTAGTTATGCATATATGGGTCTGTAAAATATCCAATGAAATTGACTTGAATATCACCAGGTTACTGAAAGTACCTAGTGCGTGTATGACATAGGTTACCTGTATAATGCCTGATCTAATATTTGTATTTAATTAACCAATTCGTTATGCATGATGGAAACATGACCTATAATAATGATGGATGATCATGATAGTAGAGTTTAATTAAGATCATTGATGTAGGTAAGGAAACTATTATAGGTTTCATGTTATGGTTAGTTCCATCTTCATATACTAAATCACATTTTCTAGAAATATCACACATAAGCCTTGAAAATAAGGTTGAAATATGATACCAAAACCACTCTATTCTTAAGTTGATAATGATTGTGGAGTCTATTATAGAATTACTAATGATGATATAAGGGTAGGCTAAAGATATGCTTGCTAGTATTGCATCTTAATGATTAACTATAGAAAAAATAAAGAAACTTTATAGAATGGGATCTTAATAGCTAAACTCTAGGGTAGGACAAGGAGGTTCGTTACAACTTGGAACTATATATTATGAGTTTTTATATTTGAATTTGTATTTTCTTTTAATATTTAAAAATTTAAAATCGTATGTTTGCTTATTTAAATTTGTATTTTCTATGTTCTTTAAAATTGCATATATGTAACACGACCCCTTCTAGGTAAAACTTTGCTAACTTAAGCTAAGAAAAAGTAGGTCTGACGTGTAACAAGAAAAGTAAATACTTTATGAAATAAATAAAATAATTAATCACCTAGAAAATCAAGACATCAAGAGAGAATACTCTTTTCAAATCCCATTGTTGAATGGGAATCGATAATATTTTCATGATAAGACTTCTAGATCCAGATCTAGATGAGATTAATGGATTTGGAGATAAATATCCATTAAACCACTTAGCTGGAGAAATATGCTAAGTTAAGAAAAAACATAAAAGCCTTGCCAGAGAAAAGGCAAGCTTTTATGAGGAAAATCCTCGAGGGAGATAAAGGGGAGATTTTCTTGGAAAAGCATAGGAAAATGGATAAAAAGATACATAAAAACGAGATGCCACTAATGGAAAGCATATCATGAAAGAGGGTATCAAATACCCATGAAAGAGATCAGCATGAGGCAGTTGATCAATGGGAGGAAATCTTGGCTCGAGGGCAAACTAGAAGTAGGTAGTTCTAGGTTGGGTGGCAGTGCTCGGTTTTCCAAGTGACATTATTTCAATTTCTCTTATCGAAATACATTATATGGGATTTGTTGTATGTTGTTATTTGCCTTGTATATTGTGAAATTCTCTCAGCATATGTGTATAGCTGCATGTGTGATCTTTGTGTAGAAAGATAATTAAATAATGATGCATGAAACAACTAGGTAGGATGAATAATTATGTTTTAAGGTTGCCATGATAGAGCTAGTGGTTAAAGTCATCCATGCTAGGCCTTTTGCTCTATGAATTACATATACTAAAGTTCATACTAACTATTTATTCACTATGGTTAGTATTGCATAAGATATGCCAATAGGACTCTGAACACATTATATCGAAAAGTTAACTACAATGTATTTATGACAATGTCTCCATTAATCCTTATGTTAAATAATTAGAGGAATGGAACTTGACTGCAAGATCTTAAACGATCATCATTGATGCCTTCCACTATGATGTTCTTAAACGAAGAAATTTGGGATGTTCTCAAATCTTTCATCAAGGACGAGAGTCATGGGCTAGAAGGTTGGATGGTGGAGTTTTTTCTACATTTTTTTTGTTATCTTGTCAGCATGGGCCTTCTATCTATGGTTTAAGAACCTAATGTTCGTGGTGGGATATTGAGGGTTTAACCTATACCTTTATTGCCCTGATTCCTAAATCATCACATCTCGTTTCTCTCCTTGATTTCCGCCCTATCTCCCTATGCAACATTACGTACAAGTTGATCTCTAAGATCATTGCTGGGAGAATCAAGTAGGTACTATCTACTTTCGTTTCTCTTGAGTAGTTTGGTTTTCTGGTCAGTCACTGGATACAAGACGTGGTATCCATTGCACATGAGTGCCTTCACTCCATCCACACCTAGCAGTTGGATTTCATTATTTTGAAGATTTATTTGCATAAGGCTTATGATTGTATCGACTAGGATTTCTTACATATTATTTTATTCAAGATTGGACTCTCTATGGAAAATATTGCATGGATTTTTTCTTACGCATCCTCTACCTATTTTCTTATTCTTCTTAATGGTTTTCATTCTAAAGTTTTTCAAGAGAGCAGAGGACTTTGATAGGGATGCTCCTTTTCCTCTCTTCTCTTTATTCTTTTTATGGATGGTCTCAGTTTAAAAATCTGGGAGGCTCAATCTCAAGTGTTCTTTCATGGCCTAAATTTTCTCGTTTGATCCATGTCTCTCATCTCTTCTTCACAGTTGATGCTCTTACTTTCGGGTCGGATTCGTGGGAATAGTGGCTTGCTTTCTACCATATTAGTCTCATTTTGGACCAACATCTGACTTGTATATGAGTGGGAATAAATCTATCCTTATCTCTTCTTCTGAGAACATGGAGGTTATTGAGTGCATTTTGAGAGTATTCAATGTCCATGTCTCTTTGTTGGATAGAGGCTTGACCCATCTAGGCTTTCGCCTCAAGCCCAATTGTTATAGGATAATGGATTGGTATTGGTTGGTGGAGAAGTTCGAGAAGCACTTCTCTCTGTGGATTAATAGGTGGTTGTCTTTGCGCAGTAGGTATATATTGATTCAATCATTTCTTCAGCAATTGATGGTTTATTGGATGCACCTCTTTGAACATCCTTCTCATATTATCAATAGGACCACTTCCATTTTGTCGCACTTTCTTTGGTCGGGGAAGGGGGAACATAAGAAATACCACCTTGTCAAACTTATTTTGATCACAAAAGGGATTGAGATGGATGGTTTGGGTTTACTTGATTTAAGAAGATTTGATTGGGCCCTTTTAGCTAAATCACTCTAGTGTGCACTATTTGGAAAGGGCCTATGGCAATTGATCTTTGCAGAAAAGTATCTTCAGGGAAAATAAATTTTTGAGTGGTATCGGATGGGTCGGATTGGTTCCAGAATAGGTTCATACATTTCGTTGATCTTTTCCAACGTAAGCCATTAGTTGATGGATAGAATGGTCTGGTCTTTCAGTTGTGGTATTTGTATTCTAGTAGGATTGGATCTTATTCTTGGAGTCTCTCCCTCCATTCTATTTACTTTTGAGTTTATTTATGCTCTACATAATAAAGGGATTTTTTTTTGGACCAATCCATTGTGAGATACCATTATGATCTTCCTTCTTTTATCTGGAAGTCTGCATAGGCACTGGGCCTTCCTAGAGATTTAGTGCTAGTCGGAATTATCTGATCCAGACCTTCAATAATGTTGGATTTATGATTTTTGGGAGGGGTGGTGTTCTCGTTTGGGATGGTGCTTTGCGGCAGGGATTGGTGGTGGCTAATGATGTATATCAGCACATCTTAAACACCTCCTTTCCCCAATGACCCATGTGGTTTAGGTTGGCCTAGAAGTGGAGGATTCCTTTGAAAGTGGTTTTTTTTTCTAGTTGGCCTGGAAGAACATAATTCTTATTGGGACAATTTGTTCAAGAGGGGTTTCTACGGTCTAGGCTAGTGCACTTTTTGTCATAATGTTGTTTAGGATGTTCGCCATTTGTTCATCAATTGTCCCATGTCTATGGAGGTGTTGGCACGCATTATGTATCATTTCAAGATTTCACATTGGGAGACTTTTATTTCATTGGAATCTTGTTTCAAATGGTGGTTTCACCCTTGTGGGATATTCAAGCCTCTTCCTTTGCTCGTGACGTGGGAGATTTGGAAGGCTTGTAACAAGTTTATTTTTTATGACAAGGCTCTTAATCCCTTTCATATTTTCTCTCGTGCTTTGACTTGGCTATCGACTGTAGCACCTCCTTCGTGAAATTTTGCACCTCATAGATTTTTATCTCCTCCTACATAGGTATCCTTTCTTGCAAGTTTCTTCGACGAAGTGGCTCAAATCAAATGTTGTGGTTGTGGGGTTTGGTTGACAATTAATCATTGGTGTGGCGATTCGGGTACAAATCAGAAAGTTAAAGTCATGACACTCTAGGGATTGTTGGTCCTTGCAAAGTGCCTCCGAATCAAGCATCTATCTTTCTATGGGGATTTGAAATATCTCGTAGAAGTGGCGGTGCGACAATCCTCAATTTCGACTCCAGCATTATCTCATTGGATGGCTCACATTCCATATCTTATGTAAGCCTTTGAACAAATTTCAATATCTCATATTTTATGGCATCATAACATTGTGGCGAATCGTTTATCTAAACAGGGTCTAGAGTCTACTTATGGCACGATCGATTAATCCTTCACATGCGGGAACAGAAATTGGTCTAGGATAGCTTCGATGTGCCATAATTTTTGTGATCTCAAATGATTCATTATCCTTGGAGTCTACCTCTGTTTTGGTCTTTTTACATCTCTTTATTTCATTACATGCTTCTTACTTATTGCTTCGTTAGTTCTGGCCCTTTGGGACTCGACTCTTTCATCTCATGTATAATTTTTGTTTCATGATCTCTACTGCCTACCTGTATATCTCTTAGCTCCTTTTCTACAACTCTCGGGTTGACATTTTTCGCTACAAGCTATGGTTTATGGTTTTTTTTGTTGATCTCTTCTATGAGATTTTGTATTCTACCAACCATATGGAAAATGTACTGGAACAGTTTTATTTAATAGAAGTTACTTTTGTTATTTCTTCTAAACAAAAAAATAAAAAATAAAAAAAGGTTAACTCATTGTTGGCTAGCTTTTGTTTAACAACTCGCGAAATGGGTTGACTTTTTTGCATCTCAAATTCTACAATAAATTGATTTTGGAACCCACTCTAAATTTTCTCTAAATTTTTTTGTCTTTAGACCTAAAATAACTTGAATTTGGAACTCACTCTTTGAATTCTATTTCGATTGTTCATTAAATTTTGTTTCCAGTGCTCAATGGTTAGTGGTTTTTTCTTTTTCTTTATTTAAAAGTGAGAATAAGTGAGGTGTAAAAAATAATTATTTAATAAAAATATTATTTATTAATTATAATTTATTTTATTATATTTTTTAATTTAAAAAATATTATTACTTTAAAATATTAATCTTATGAAAATAAAATAATTATATTATTTTTATTTATTTATTTCAAGTAACTTTTATTTTAATACTATTTAAATTTATTTTCATATATTATTTCTATTTATATAATAAAAAGTTAAAATTAAAAATTAATACTAAAATTAAATTTAAATTTTACGCTGGTATAAAATGAATAATAAAATCAATGAATCATTATAAAATATTTTTGAATGAATGTGAAATAAAATTCAATTTCAAGATTATTGACTTCCTATAATAGCGTGATGCCACTTCTTACCATTTATTAATATAATACTACAATATTTATGTTTATATTACATGTTTTAAGACCATACATAATTTAATATATTTTAATTTAATTTTAAATATATTTTAAATTTTCTAAAGTCTTTTATATTAAATGTTTTAAGCAATACATAATTTCATATATTT
>APFE030378993.1:78841-171982 GCA_000404065.3 Pinus taeda | reverse complement strand
TCTGGAAGGAGGGGTTGCCCTAGGCCATGGCTGAAGCATCACAAACCATACTGGTGAGATTTGGAGCTATAACAATATCCAGTAAATCCCAGCAAACTTCTAACATCTTTTTGACAGTTTGGAATAGGCAACTTGGAGATGACTTCAACTTTTGATCTATCAACTTTAATCCCATCCCCTGAAATATGATGTCCCAAAACAATACCTTCCGTAAACATCATAAAGCATTTTTCATGACTTAATGAAAGATTTGTTTCTTTACATCTTATAAGAACTTTTTCCAAATTTTCTAGTGCCTCTTTAAACAAATCACCATAAACTGTAAAATCATCCATGTATACCTTTACACAATTATTGATTAGATCAGAAAAAATTCCTAGTACTGGTCTTTGGAATGTTTTGGGTGCATTACATAATCCGAAAGGAAGCACCCGATAAGCAAAAGTTCCCCATGGACAGGTAAATGTGGTCTTATCCTGATCTTCAAGTGCGACCTGAATTTTATTATAACCACTAAAACCATCCAGAAATGAAAAGTACTTTTTGCCTTCTAATATATCTAATACTTGATTGATAAAGGGAAAAGGAAAGTGATCCTTCAAAGTTTCTTTATTCAATTCCCTGTAATCAATGCATACCCTCCATTTACCATTCTTTTTAGGTACTATAACCAAAGGAGAAACCCATCGGCTACCTGAAATTGGATAAATGAAGTTTACATTGAGTAGTTTTTGGAGCTCTTCTTTCACTATCTCCCTAAGATTTGGATTCATCCTTCTATGAGGTTATCTGATTGGTCTACTGTTTTCCTCGATATAGATATGATGGATGCAAGTCTTAAGGTCAATACTTTCCATATCAGTATACTCCCATGCAAATGCAGTAGAATTTTTTTGTAAGATTTTGGTTAGTTCTTCCTATTGTGACTTTTCCAAATTTTTGTTGATATTCAATGTTTTACCTGGAAAAATTTCAATGGTGGAACTACCAAACTCTTCCATAGAGCAAAGAGACATTTGTCATGATGATAAATACTCAATGTCAGAATCTAACTGAAATTGTGTGTGGTCATATTCTGAAGATGTTTCAAAATTTTCTAATGTGTTCAGAATTTGAATACTTCACTAATTTCAGAAATGGTAAAGCCAGGTTGTATAGTGTGCTCATCATTGATCCATTCATTGTCTCCTACTTCTGTAATTTCTTTTTCTGGAGGATACAAATTGAATTTCTTTTTCGAACTACCATAAAAAATGTACATATCCCCAAATCTACAACTAATGAAAGCATCAGATGTGGCTAGCTAAGGTCTTCCTAAGATGATTTGGTGCCCTCCTAAATTACTCTTGGGAGTCAAAATCATGAAATCTACTGGATATTCCCAAGAATCTAAGGAGATTGAAATGTCTTCTAATACACCATCTGGTTTGATTATTGATCTATCTGCAAGCTGCAGTAAGGTGGGTGTAAAAAGAAGATTAGGAAGTTTAAGCTGTTCCATAGTCTGTCTACTCATAATGTTGATAGCAGCCCCTAAGTCAATCAATGTGTTTGGAATTTCAATCCCATTAATATGTGTCTTGACAATTGGACTACCTGGATCTACATACTTCTGCATGGTAATTTTTCCCATCATGATGTCTGCAATTTTTCCTACCAGGTGGATTCTTCTTGTATCTCTTGGTTTCCTTCCTGGTCTTTTAAGACTCAACTCCTTTATTGTTTTTGAGACTCAACTCCTTTATTGTTTTTGCTAGAATAGGAATATCTCTAATGGCTTGTAGCAAGGGAATCTTGATACAAACATTCTTTAATTCATCTAGAAAATCATAGTTAGGCAACAAGATTTGTTTCTCCACCCCTTTGTAAATTTGTAATCTTTCAAGGAAAGGAGGTGTAGATGAAGATGCAGGTTGCTCAACTATAGGAGTTGTGGGGGTTGACTCTTTTTCTTTTTCTTTTTGAATGTTTGGGTTTTGAAGAGATGCTTCCTTAGAACCTTTATTGACTTTAAGAGAATCCTCCTCAGAGGTATCTTGATTTTGAACATCTATAGAAGGTTTTTCTAAAACTCTACCAAATCTGAGTTGTACATCATTAAGAGGAACAATCATAAATGTAGGAAATTGTTGTCCTTCTATCGTGTAAGCATTCTGAGGATTTTTATTGTTAGGATTTGGCAATGGCTGAGCTAGTAGTTGATTTATCTTTTTCTGAAATGGAAGCAAGAGTTGAGGATTTGGATTTTGTTGAGAAGGTTGTTGTTGTGGAAATGGTAATGAAAGCTGTGGGTTTTGATTTCGAAGTTGTGGATTTTGTTGATTTTGAAAAGATGGAGGATATTGATAAAATTGAGCAAATTTCCCATAAGGATTTTGCATCCCTTGTGCCCATGATTGATATGGACTTTTAGGTTGGGGCTAAGGTTGTTGCCAAGAATTCCAATTTGGCGGGGGCTAAAAGTTCATAGGATTGTTAAATCCTTGATTTTGTTGCCCCTGCCAAGGTCTTCTTGAAACAAAACACAGGGATTCTACTGAATTTGGATCTTCTTGATAGACAGCTTTGAGCCCAGGGATTGAAGGACAATCCTTGGTTTCATGACTTTCTGAGCAAATCATACATGTTTCTACGACTTTTGCATCCAAGGGGCATTCCCTTAGAGCATGTTTCTTCCTACATTTTGGACAAAAGATGGCCAAAGCATCAGCTTCTATTTTCTGCTTATTTTGTATTTTAAGGGTGTCTAGTTGTTCACTAAGACTCCCTAAAATATCAGTTTTGAACTCATCAAGCATATTGCCAATCTCTGCCCTACTTACTGATCCAGTTGCAGATTTGTTTGCTCTAATAAGAGAAGGATCTCTAGGCCCTTTTCCCATTTTAGATTTTCCCCTTGAAAGATGGACACATAGTTCTGTGAAATCACGAAGTGGAAGTTGATAAATATCTCCCTTCCCCATCATTTTTAAAATATTTATCCATTCATCTCTAATGGCTTTCAATAGAAGGGCTTTCAAGGTTTCCTCATATAAGTTACTCATGTTTGCTCTCTTTAAGTTGTATTGAAATCTTTCAAGTAAATCCTCCAAGTTTTCATCTTCTTTTTGCATCATTTTGAATACCTCATCCTTGTGATTGGTGGGCATACAATAGTTGAGGTATCTATCCAAAAATGTTTGTTTCATATCATTCCAAGTCCTAATAGATTGGGTGACTAATCCCATGAACCATTTCAAAGCATCTCCCTTCAATGTTGAAGGAAATAGTTTGAGTTTTTGAGAGTCTTCCATATAGTCATAGGTTCGGCACATGACTTCAAACTCAAACAGAAATGTTTCAGGATCCTCACTTCGCAACCCATAAAAGTTTGGGAGGACAGATGGTGAGATGTTTTCATTGTTGTATGAGTTTGCTCATCAACTATAGGGAATCCAAATGAGTTATCTCCTCCCCTATTTCCTCCATTATTACCTCCACCTCCACCATTGTTGCCTCCATTATTTCCTCCTCCTCTACCTCTACCCCCAAATCCATTTACTACTTCCTCTGTCATGATAGTTTCCTCAGAGTCTTCTGGTTCTTCTATCAAGGGTGGATGACAGAGAGTTTCTTCCTTCTCTCCTTCAGGTGATTCTACTTCTTTGATCACAATATGTTCTCCTGTAGAAGTGAAGAAAGGGTCTTATCCTAGATGAGATTTGGTAGGTAGTGTAGGAATCTTAAGGCTAGGAGTAAATGGTGGTGAATATTTTTTATGCCTTGAGGTAGCTGGAGTTGTGAAAATCGAACTCTTGGCCCTAGCTATAAACCTTCCCCTAGAATCTCTTGCTCTATGCATGTCATTTTGTTTTCAAGTAGGGCTAATAATTCTCTTTCTGATCTTCTAGATCACACTAGGTGCAAGAAGAGAGAATAATCAAGAAATTATTGAACTACAATTCTTTTCTGATCCTCCAGATCACTCTAGGTGCAAGGGGAGAGCATACTTCAAGAAGTTATCAATTTTTCCTTTCTTTTTTTTTTTTAAGAAATTGACTACCTAGTTACACTTCCCCAGCAACAGTGCCAAAATGTTTGGTCAATTTAGTGTGTCCTAAATTGCTACATTAATTATCAATCCGAGATTCGTAAGCTGATGAAGTGTGGCGCACTATATGTGAAATATAACCTATTTCTTACTTTTGTCATTTTTTATTTTTATTTTTTTTGGGGGGTTTTTATCTTCGTTTATCTCCTAATGTGAATGGAAATAACTCTAGAAGGCAAGTATGGATGTAGATTTTAAGGCAATTATGTCCTCTATAATGATTTCTAGATCTTAACACTTCAGAGGGTCTTAGAACATACTAGTGATGAAATTAACACTTGAAAAAGAATGAAAATGTGCTACTATTCTAATCAAACAAATAGAGAACTATTATTCATGAAACTATTATCCCTGCTGCTACCTAAATACATAAAACCAATTAAGCTACTACACTCAAGCAAATAAAAAATTGCAATCTAATAAAAGTAAAATCAATTCACATCATTCATAGTTCGATACCTCGATAGGTAGTCTAAGCTATGGCTTTCGGAGATAACGTCAATGATATGAGCAAGTGGATGTCTATTAGCAGAGAAGTAAAACTAAAATCAAATCACATCATTCATAGTCTGATTCCTCGCCAAGTAGTCTCAGTGTGCAGGGGCGCTTTGCACAGCCTTGGCCAATAGGTTATCAGTCAAGACTTATGCTCATGCAATCATGTAGAAACAGAGTCTTCTTTTATATTTCAAAACAATGTTATCACAGTGGGACTAGTGTCATAGCACAACAAACTTTAACAACAAAATTACATTAACAAAAGACAAACTCTATGCGTATAGAAACGCGTTATTTATAACAAAAACTTTATAACTATTTTCCTGTGAAACTACGTTGACAGAGGACACCTAAAACACAACGTCCATGGATTTAGCATCATGGTTGCCGAGATTATGCAATCTATTGAAAATGGTTGTTGGATTCACATTGTGGAGCAGCCTACAGGTGTCAACGTGCCCCCAGGGATCTAGAAACGGCCACGAATCCTTCACATGGTTGAAAACAGAGTCCAATTGCCATAGGACTCTTTTGTTAGACCATCCTTTGACCACCGTTGACCACAGCTTTCCTTCATGAATCTGGCTAGAACAATAAGACCTGATCCATGTCTAGGTCATTTCTAACTTGCCCACGTGTCTGGTTTTACTGGATGACACCTGCAACTCGGAGTTTAACAAAAACGGCTGCGGAAAGTTGAACCAGCTGCGAAAGTGGCTGCATTCCGCAACTCATAAGCAAAATCTAATTCAAACAGCAAACACAAAGTCATAGTTAAAAAACAACTTTAAATGCTCTTTTAGGATTAATATGCAATGATGTTGATAGCCTATAAGGTCCAGGTGGGTGAAAAAGTTTAGGAAAATGTATAGGAGATATGTAGTTTCAGGGCTCAACACAACACACATTTGAAATATTGCATTTTAAATATGTATTATATAAAAATATTAAATTTTTTTATGACATCAAAAAATATAAAAGTTAAACATAATATTTTAATTGTCAAAGTATTTTAAAATTTTGTAAATATAGAGGAGATAGAGTGGGACATAAGGGTAATAGAGAGAGAGGGGGACACAAAGATGGAGAGAGGGAGCTCGAGAGTGGGAGATAACGGTAATGGAGAGAGGGAGCTTGAGAGATGGAGTTGGAGGAAAATATATGGAATGAAGAAGTTCAAGACATATAGAGAGAGAAATATGGAGAGAGAGAGAGGGAGTGACAAGGGAGAGATGGAGAGAATGTATGTATGTTTGGGGGTGAGATAGAAAGACAATAAGGAGATATGGAGAAAAGGGGGAGAGAGAATGAGAGAGGGAGGGAGACAGTCAATAGAGTTGTAGGATGAAGCTCGAGAGAGCGAGAGAGAGATAGAGAGAGGTAGTGAGTGAGTGAATGATGAGTGAGAGAGACAAAGCGAGGTGGGAGAGAAAGGAAGAGAGAGAGGACTTGAGAGGGAGGGAAAGAGAGAGATGGAGTTGAAGGGTGAGATAGAGGGAGGTAAGAAGAAATATATATAGAGAGAGAAAGGTGGAGGGAGAGAAAGAGAGGGGGAGTGACAAGGGAGATGGATAGAGAGGGAAGAGAGATATAAGGGGAGGTAGAGGGAGGGAGGGGGAAGAGAGAGAGAGAGGGACAGGGAGGGAGATATAAATAGATATGGAGAAATAATGTGTATGATTCCGGGGTGATATAGAGAGATGAAGAAGGAGAGACAAAGGGATATAGATATATATATGGAGAGGGAGAGAGGAAAGAAGAGAGAGATAGAGGGATGGAGGGAGAGATAGATACATATGAAGAGCAAGAGTGTGTGTGTGTCTGTTGGGGTGATATGGAGAGAAAGAGAAGGATATATGGAGGGAGATATTAATGTAGATGCAGGGGGAGAGAAAGGGAGGAAACTCTCTTGCACTAGATGCATTGATTTTAGCTTACAGATGTTGATTTATAATCCTATTTTATTTCTTGCATCATATGCATTGATTACTATGTAGATGTTGATTTCTAATTCTATTTCATTTCTTGCATTAAATGCATCAATTTCATTAAAGATGTTAATTTCTAATATTTTTTATTTAGCTTACATTAGATGCATTGATTTCAGTGTAGATGTTGATTCCTAATCCTATTTGATTGCTAGCACTATATGCATTTATTTCAGTGTAGATGTTGATTTCTAATCCTAGTTGATTTCTTTCAGCATAATTTAGATGCATTGATTTAAGTGTATATGTTTATATCTAATCCTATTTGATTGTTTGCACTAAATGCATTGATTTTAGTGTAGATGTTTATTTCTCATACTATTTGATTATTTGCATAAAAAAATGGTCTAATTAAGCCATAATCTCAACTAAGCCATAAATTTCGATCAAGGGCTTGTTTTTAACCCTTTATCAAGATATGTTTTTAGTGCCCAAGGAGCTCGACTGTGTGCTTAAAAAAGGATCAATTGAACACTTGAAAAAGGCTCAATCAAACACTTAAATGGCTCAATCAAGACATGTTCTTTCCATCTCAACGTGTCCTATCATTCCAAAAAGTGTAACCCAACTTCATGCTTTCACCCTTAGGGAGTACTATACTATTGTTGTAGAATTGACTAAGGATTCCATTAGTGACGAAAAGAGAGATTGCTAGAAATATTATTATCCTTGATGTCAAAGACAAGGGTAGAATATAGATGTCTCAGATAAATATTGTAAAATGAAAATTGTTGGACAACATATTTAAAATGAAAATGAAAAATATCTTTAAAGGCATATTTACTCTAAAATAACTAGAGAAAATTGAAGCATAAGAGATATGGTTGAATATTTTATTTAGAGACATTCTCAATGGTATATTTTACTCCCTCTAATTCCATAAGAATGAGGATATATGAGATATTATATCACGTCATTCAGGCCAAAAAGTACAAGTTAGCCCAGTGAGAAAGTACATTTTGGCCCAACCTGTTTTACAGGTCATCCCCATTAGTGAACATAGAAACACTATAAATAAAGGATATATGAGTGCATTTTTATAGTGTCCAAGCAAGAATTTATTTGAGTTGGAAAATGGAAGTATGGGGACACTCTTGGGGTCTTAAAGATGGGGAAAAAACATGTATTACAGAGTGATCAAGTTAGCTTAGAAATTTTTCTACAACTTTCCTTCGAGGATGTTTTAGACCATGAAAGATAGAGGAGACATAAGGGAGATATTATTGTCATTTTTAATGAGTTTCAAGCTTTCTTTCATTTTAACTTCAGAAATATGATATGAGGAATTTAGGGTTCCTCAATTCTCTTCAGATCTACTTCAAACATGTCGACTTCGAATTTTTGCTATAAATTTTTTTCTTGGAGGTTTGAAACTGTGAAACTTGGAGAAGATATATGGAATATTATCTTGTAGCCATGGAAAAAATTTCAAACCTTTTTTGGTTTTAATTTCTAAGATATGATATGATGAAGTTAGGTTTCTTCAATGCTCATGAAATATTCTTCATACAAGCCAACTTGGCATTTTTTCTATAACATATTTTCTAAGATGTTTCAGACTATGAATTATTTTGAACACTTAAATAATATCTCTAAGTACCCATGGTAAAAAAATTAGACCTTAGTTTTATATAATTTCATGGATATTCCCTCAGAAATATAGGGTTCCTAAATCTACCTAAAATAAACTTCAAATAGGCCAAAGCGTAATTGTGAAGGAGGTGCATGTAATTAGAACTGCATTAGATGATTTTAGGAATATAGGATAAATATGAAGTATGAATTTTGAGGAGGGTGAATGAGAGGGAAAAATCAAAATGTAAATAGTCATGAAATATATCCTAATGGAGCCATAAATACAATCATAAGAGTTATATCTATTAGATCAAAGATCATTGGGGGGTGGGTTAAATCAGTGTGAAAAATTTAACCATTTCACAACTTTTCATCAATGAACAATTATGTATCAGTGTATCATAACCATTTGCAACATATCAATAAATAATGCATTGAATCATGAAGCTCTCATCACCATAAGACATCAAGAATCCTTCACATAAACATAACTAGACAAAAAAAATAATGTGTACACCCATACGGTAGAAAAAAAAATATTCTTATTCTTATTATTCAATTCATTACATAGATTTGCAGGGACTGACCTGTTACAGGCATCCATCCCCAAAAAATCCAAGTTGCTACTTGCAATAGGCTACAACCTAATTGAGTCACCAATCTCAATAATGAGAAAGATGCAACCTGTTATAGGATCCAACCTGATTAAGGTACCAATCTCAATGATAAGCAAGCTCTGACCTGCTCTAAGCTCCAATCCAATTCATCTCCAACCTCAATAGAGGAACTCACCTCCTTCTTCAACTCCTTGTGGACCTCTTTAAAAATATTTGACATTGGATCCACCCAATATTCAAATAATATAAGTCTTGGAATTAAATAATTATCTATTGTTTTATTGTTGTCCATGCTCTACTCCAACTAGCTCATCAATCTGGTCACAAAAACTCCATCTTGGAACATGTTTTCACCATATATCCAAAACCACTAAAACATGCTCATAGCCCTCAAAATAATGCAAAATAGATTCTTGACATCAAATATATATCAATAAGGTTTTTCATGCCTTCAACATCACCCACTTGTGATCCTTGATCATTGTGCTTCTTCTAGAATCCAATTTGCACCAATAATGACCCCAAAATCTCAAATTAACCATTTAAAACCATATAATAAAATTAACCATTATACAAATTTCCTCTTTGATGGTGCTTAGACAAAATGGCCATATTACACCACTAACACTAAAGCATGCACATCACTAGTTTCCTAAATGTTCAAACAAAAGAAACTTTGGTGGTATATATATATATATATATAACCTTCTGATTATCTAAATAATTGAAGACTTTAAGAAAACTCATGTTTTGGAGTACATTAATTAACAAGAATAACCCCAAAGGGGAATATTTACCTACAAGAAAAACCCTAAGGAAACACCAACAACTCATTTGTAAACAATAACACTTAATGGGAAAGGAACCATCTTTGAAAAAAGATAAGACTATATTCAGAATGCCCAAATTCAACCTACGAGAACACATACTATGTGAATAGTACATAGAATATAGGTTGGCTCTGCATTATCTAAATTATAGGTTTGATTTCCACTTGGGTTTCCTACATTCAACTGTAAATGCCAATAGAATTATTCTTGAGAGATTATTCCCAATGAAGGGCTTGAAAACTGAAAGAAAAAGTAGGCTTGTAGTGAGGAATTTTGGCTATCTCCATTAAAGGATCACAGGATTTCTAATCTTCTTGGTTTAGCCAGGAAACAAATATAAAAGAAAAAATGGTGATACAATCACAAAATCTCGGTTGTTAGGGTTTATGCTTAGATAAAATTAGTAGCACAACAAAAAGAACCCCGATACTTTAATTAAGATACAATCATGAGAGGTGACCAATTCTATGTTTTTTCTTTCTTTGAAACAAAAAGATGAACATCATAGAAATCCCAGCCTCTACATACCATGTTCAACTACAATTGAGCTACAATATCCCACGAGGGATTCCTTGGGTGAGCAATACCATACCATGTGCACTCATATTGGGGGATATAAGTTGAGGGAAAAATTCCATAATATATTGAGGATATAATAAGGGGTAAGGGGTTTTTATATTATTGGGTATATAAAAGGAGTGTATAAATTCCTTGTAGATTCAAACTACAGATTGTAATATGCTAAAACAATTGACTTGAATCTACTCTACTCATCAGCAGAAACAATAAATGATCAATGAAATCACGAAGCATATAAGATAAATAATTCAATCACACAACAAAATTATTTTATTAGGAATTCCACATCTAAAAACTCTTTCTATCTGTATATTTCATTCATATAAAAATATGAGAAGATTACAATGATTTTCTCAAGCTCGTGCAACCTCTGCACTATCTCTATCAATCTCACTACTTTACAAACAAGCTAAAGCCAATACTTAGCCAAACTCTTGCTTTCCAAATTCCCTATTTCCTTGCATTGTTCCCTTGGGAATTAGCCCCTAGTTAATTGGGAAATTCCATAATTATGAATTTTTCAACCCTCATAGGCCTTCCTGTGATTGCATGCACTATTAGTTTAATTTAGATGATTTTATAATTGATAGTACATTTCCCTGAACTCCAATCTCAACTGAGTATTTCTCTAATCTGACATGCATAAGTTAATTGTAAGTGAATCTTCAGTTTATTAGTTTATCACTAGAGCTTACCCCCTACTACTCCAAGTTCCTCCCCACTAATTTAGGCTACAGCCCACTACCATGGGTTACACTCCACTATAGTAAGTTACACCCCACTATAGTAATTTACACCACACTACAATAAGTCACACCCCAATGTAGTAGTTTACACCTCAGTACTGGAACTCCCACTAATTCCTCCATCAATTGGAACTAGTTTAACTAACTTTAACTCAGTTCGACTGAATTAAATAATTACAACTCAAAATAAACTAAACTAGCGCTCCTAATTGTAGGAAACACTCTACATGACTCTAGTTAGACCCTCAACTTGAATTAACTAAGCTAACTAAGTCAAATTAAATTAGATAACTATTATAGGTTGTCACGATATGTGGAATTACAATTTAATTGAAAAATTAATTCAAGGAAAAATTAAATTATGGTTTCCTTGCTGCATTTTCAACACTCCCTCTAAAAATAAAGGGATTATCTTCTACCCCAATCCTACCTCTGTGAAACTTGAATTTTCACCTTGACAATGCCTTTGTCAAAATATCTTCATCTTGCTCCTCTGTAGGAATGTACTCCAACAACATGATTCTCCTTTGCACACAATGTCATATATGGTGATATCGAATGGCGATATGCTTGGCCCAATCATGAGAAATTGGATTCTCATAGTGTTTGATACAACTATGGTTTTGACATTAACTCACTATAGCATCCATCTACTGACCAAATAAACCAACAAGGATCTTCCTCATCTAGATAGCCTCATGGAGTGACTAAGTTGGTTAACTGTAAAATATATGTCCATTCACCAAATAAATAAGTGAACCCACAAGTTGTCTATAAATAGTATCCTCCACTACTTCACCTGAAGTATCATCTTCCTTCCTTCAATTACCTACTAGAGGAGTCTCCATGGGTTTTCTACTCTCCATGTGGAACTTCTTCAGTAACTGATTGGCATACCTTTCATGAGAGACAAACAATTCCCCATATCATTGCCATACTTCCATACCAAGAAAGTAATGTGTGAGCTCTAGGTCCTTCATCTCGAAGTCACTTGCAAGATCCTCTTTGCAATATTTTATCAGCTTCTCATCACCTGTTAGAATCAAATCATTGACATATAATACTATAATCAACAATTTACCTTCAACCATAATATGGTAAAGGTTCACATTTGCTTCACTTTTTGTGAAGCCCAACCTGGTGAAATAGTTGTCAATATTTGTGTACCAAGCACGACGTGCTTGTTTTAGACCATACAACACTGGCTTGAGTCTTCACACATGTAACTCTCTATTGAAGGTCTCAATTCCCTTTTTCTACTCAATATACACCTCTTCCTTAATCATACCGTTGACGAATATTTTCTTCACATCCATTTGATGTATCTTCCATCCCATCTACACTAATTATGCTAGAATAAATTTGATTGAAGAGTACCTAGTTACTAGAGACAATGTCTCATTGTAATCAATTCCCTCCACCTGAGAGAATCCTTTGCCCATAAATTTGGCCTTTTTTTCTCCATAGTCCCATGTGCTCCTTGCTTTACCTTTTAAATCCATATGGAACTCACTACTGACTTGTCTGTTGGTCTTGGGACTACTTGCCAAACATTGTTTCTGATAATGGAGTCATACTCCTCAACCATGGCATCAACCCATACGGGTTGTTGCAATGCTTCCTCGATTGATGATGGCTCAACCTCTACACTCTTTCTCATCATAGCCATGTAGTCAATCTACCAATCTGGTGACCTCCTTTGCCTACACTATGATGTGGGTGCTCCCACATTCTCTCTAGCATCATGCATCAAGTTGTTAGTCTCTCTAGTGTACTTCCTTCCATCTCTGGAAGTGTCTGCATGAGCGGGTGCCTCCACTCTCTACTCCTCTGCATGTGGTTGCTCCACATCATCATGACGTTCCTCCTTTGGAGCTAAAAGCTCCTCATCTACATGTAACTGAAGCTACCTCTCAATGGAACATATCATGCCCTTCTCTTCATCAAAATTTACATCTCTATGGACCATTGTCATCCCCTTGGATGACACATACACCCGATAGTTTTGAGGTGTATCAGTGAACCCTACAAATATGCCTAACTCAATTATTGGCTCTAGCTTTTTCCGTGCATCCTTGGTAACATGATAGTATACTGATGAACCAAAGATCATGAATTGTGCCACATCTAGTTTCTTACCTGAAAAATATTTTTCTAGTGTACTCATCTCGAGAATTCAATGAGGACTTATGTTCTACAAATAAAAAATCATGTTTCATGCTTCAGCCCACAAATGCAATGGTATGCCTTAATCATGTAACATCACCCGTGAAACTCTCATAATACTTTTGTTTTTCCTTTTAGACACCCCATTCTGTTGTGGGTTATGAGGTGTTATTAAATCCCATTGGATTCCTTATGATACAAAAAAATTATTGAATTCATTTGACACATATTCTCCACCATTATCACTTCTAAGAGTTTTAACTTTCCTGAAATTATCTTTTCTTGACAAGTGATTTAAATTCATAAAATCTAGTGAAAATATGATCTTTCTTCTCCATTAAGAAAATCCATCACTTATGAGAAAAATCATCAATAAATATTACATAATACTTGTGCTTGGCCATGGAGGTTGTTAAAAGTGGTACACACACTTTTAAGTGAATTCTATCAAGGATCACTTGCGCTCGACTGTCTTTGTCATGAAAGGAATTTTTGATGTACTTCCCTAGTGTACACCCTTTGCGTGTGTCTCTCTACTCTAGTGTACCCTTGGGAAGTCTTGTAGAAATTTTTTTCATGATATTCAAAGCTCGATGGTGCAAGTGACCCAATCTTCTATGCCATAACTCATTGATGTATCAAATTTGAACCTTCTCTACTTTAGTGCTTAAAGTAGTGTAGTCTTCTACATCCAATTTGTAGAGGTTATTCACCCAAACACAGATCTTCTTCACCTGTCCTGAGGCTATGTGATGAACGAGATCATTTCCCTTGCTAAATATCACATCATAGCCATGGTCCTCCAACATCGCAACTGAAACCAAATTCTTCTTCAAACCTGGAACATATATGAACTCTTTTAATGTGAGAACAGAACTAGAGTCCCTAAAAAAGGTAACAATATCAATGTCAGTTGTGCTATAACTCCCATCATATCCCATCATGATGTGCATCTGGAGATCCTTCTCCTCCAAGTCACTAAAGAACTCTTTATTATCAGTCATGTGGAATGAGGCTCCACTATCCAGGGACCACACACTACCCATTGCCGATGTCACCATGCAAGTGATGAGGGTGAAATCTAGTTAAAATTGTGAAGCAATAGCTTCACCTATCACTCCTCCCATGGGATTCTTACTCGCCTTCTTGTGCAGACACTTTGTGGCATATTGTCCTAGCTTGTAACAACGAAAACACTTAATCTTCGACAAGTCCTTCTTGCTGCCCTTACTGGAATTGGATTTGGAATGGGATTAATTTACCTTCCCTTTCTATGCCTTTCCATCTAAGGCACAATTATCCTCATCATCATACTTGGATGAGGATCCATCTCTGGTGTTTTGCCAAATCTCTTCTTGTACCATGTCAGACCAGAAATTCTCCCACTCTGGTAGCTTCTCTCTCCCATTAACTAATTCCTCGTACATGTGTCAGCTCATGGGAAGGCCTAGAAGTGCTAGGCTTACCATATCGTCTTCGGAAACTATAAAACTGACACTTACAAGCTCATATTGACATTGGGTGAACTTGGTTAAGTACTTCAGTATAGTGTCACCCTTCTCCATCTTGATCTTTCTCATCTTGTGCTTCAGAGTGAGCTTGCTCTGGTAACTGCTATTTTGAAATAGATCTGTCAAAACCTTCCAAAATAAAAATGGAGTCTCCTTACCATGGAGGTGTGAGACAATATGATCTCAAACTGCTTCTAGGATAATCCTTCTTGCCTTGGCCACACACTTTCTCCACTACCATAGCTTGACCATAATCTGGCCGAGGAATATCTTTGTTTATTAACTCCTTAAGCTTGTTGTCTTCCAACACTGACTCCATCCTGTCATTCAAAGAAATATAGTTCAAAATACCCTCAAGGGAATATTCGAGTCTCAATCCGTAGAATGACATCCTATTGGCTCTAAAGTATGATACTACAAAATCAATTTCTCCTGCAAAAGACAAACTCATATTCTCCTCTTCTATTTTGATTTCGTATATGATACCATGTACAAATTTCTTGTATTTCAAAACTAAAATTTTAATACGCTAAAACAATTGACTTTAATCTACTCTACTCATCAGCGGAAACAATAAATGATCAATGAAATCATGAAGCATATAAGAGAAATAATTTACTCACACATAACACAAGTATTTTCTAGGGAAAACCATAGCTAAAAACCTCTTCTATCTGTATATTGCAGTAATTAAAAAATATGAGAATATTACAATGCTTTGATCAAGCTCGAGCAACCTCTACACTATCTCTATCTATGTCACTACTTCACAGACAAGATCAAGCCAATACTTAGCCAAATTCTTGCTTGTCTAAGTCCTTGTTTCCTTGCGTTGTATCATTGGGAATTAGCCCCTATTTATTTGGGAAATTCCATAATTATGAATTGCGCAATCCTCATAGGCCTTCCTCTGATTGCATGGACCAGTAATTTAATTTAGATTATTTTACAACTAATAGTACATTGTCCCTAAACTCCAATATCAACTGGTTCTTTCTCTGATCTGACATGCATGAGTTAATTATAAGTGAATCTTTAGTTTACTAGTTGAACACTGCAGGTTACACCCCACTACCGCATGTTACTCTCCACTGCTACAGTTTACACCCCACTACAGTAAGTTACACACTAATACAGTAAGTTACACTACACTATTCTAGGTTACACCTCACTACTGGATCTCCCACTAATTCCTCCATTAATTGGAACTAGTTTAAGTGATTTTAACTCAGTTAGACTTAATTAAATAATTACAGCTCAAAATAAACTCAAATAGTGATCCTAATTGTAGGATACATTCTACATGACTCTAGTTAGACCCTCAACTCGAATTAGCTGAGCTAACTAAGTCAAATTAACTTAGTTAACTATTACAAGTTGTCATGAGATGTGGAATTACAATTCAATTCAAGGACAAAATAAATTACAATTTCTTGTTGCATTTTCAACATGGAGTTCAAATTTAATGAAAAAATATAAAGTCATATAAAAAAATGTTAATGAAAAAATGGATACCTACAATATCTAGTAAAATTAGTGGTTTCTTAAATTGGCAAGGTGTATTGGGTTAGTATTGGTAGGGGGTTAAATACTGTGGTTTTTAGAGGTATTTTCCAATATGTATTAAAATTAAGGATATTGTTTAGTATGCCACAAATGCGTGTACTATGTTCGAGGTGCATTGAGTGAATCCCCCATGCAATATCCATCCTTTCTTCTCACGTGGACTTGTTCTTGTTCTTCAATATTGGCAAAGTTGATCTGAAACTTTCTTCTATTTCAAACAAACATAGAAGTCAAAATCTAAAGTGAGTTGTCTTTGGGCATACCAATGAAATTCATAGGAGAATTTGAGCTAATATTAAACTCAAAGCTTTCCTTAGAGGTCTTCTCACATGGTTCACATAGTTTAAGCAAGGAAGGCATTTAAAGCTTTGCAAGCATTAATGTATTAGAGGCCAATATTAAAAAACGAAAATGTAACAAAATTTTACAATTAAGGATGAGGGTTTTATTATTACTTCATTGAAGGTATACAAGTTTCTTTTGAGCCTTTATCGTTTTCACTTAAAAGAGGTGTTGAAGCATTTGTTCTAAGGTCAACACATTGGTATTTCAGTGGGGAGTAATATACCATGTGCGTTCATATTTGGTCATATATATTGAGGAAAAGAATTAAATAATATATTAATCATATAATAGGGGTTAAATGGTTTTTAAATTGAAGGGTATAAAACCTGGGTTTAAAATTAATGATAAAAATATAAACGCGTATAAAAAATATTAATGAAAAAACGGATACCTTCAATATTTAGTGAAAGTATGTGTTTTTAAATTTGGGAAAGTGTATTTGGTTCGTATTGGTAGGGGGTTAAATAATGTGATTTTTAGCGGTATTTTCTAATATGTAGTCAAATTAATGTCACGTAATACACATGATATGTTGGAGGTTCAATGAGTGAAGCCCTGTAGGTTAACACATCCACTTAATTCTTTCATCTCATCTTTTTTTTCCAAAGTGACTTTCCTTTTCTTGAATCAACATTTCATCTCGTTCTTGAACACTAGCATGTTAAGAAACAGTAGGAAAATATGCCCCAAGGCAAAAAAAAATTAACTAATTTGAAATGTTGAAAAAGTAAATGGTTAATCCTTTTTTATTTTATTAATTTATTTTGGAATATTTCACACTTTCTATTTGTTCCTTTTCATATGCGTCAGGGTGTCTTATATTTGGATGTCGAGTAGATAAACAACGAAAAAGACCACATGCATTGGGTATAATTGCATAGAAATTATTCTTTAAAACATCTATTATATAAATGAAAGTGATTTAATGGCATCTTACAAACTTACAGATGAAGAATTTTTATGTTTTTAATTCAATGTTTTTTTTTCTTTTTTTGTACCCCCTGAGACAAAGCTGAATGCTTGGGATTGTTGTTTGAAGAAAATGGATTTTGTAGCTTGGAACCTGTAACTTAACATAATTTAAATGCGTTCATGGATCATATCCAAAGGACATTGAGGCTTCCAAGAATGTTCAAATTGTAATATATGTATTTATCAATATGGATACTCTATGAAGAAAAAGAATATGAGTAGCTATTAGTTCAAAATGAATACCTTGGTTGACTAGTTTCTCAATTGAAGCAAAGGGATCATGTGGGCTTGAATGGCCAAATGATACCAAGAATCCTTGTTGTTTATTTCATCATGTGGAAAGACAACAATGATTTTTCTAAAATGCAACATGGATTTTGGCACTGTATCATAAGTTGTCAATTTGATGGTTGGACATCCCTTGGAAATGCTTCTAAATTATTCCTGGTTCTACATGCACCCAAATTTGAAGCATTAGTTGATTTTACAGGTTGATAATTTTGTGTGTTTGTGTGTGTTGGGGAAATACATAACAATTTACAAAGGGAAATATTGCATTGATAACTTAATATTTTACCTCATTCTTTTTGGGGGCACTGCAAGTTTGACTATTTTAAGAATATTTTCATTTTCAACCACAATCTTATGAGGACTTAACCTAGGTATTCTTACTAAACCAAATTTATCATTTAATTTGAACATAATAAGAAGGAAAATAGCCTATTTATAGCTAAACAATTATTTGATGATAATATATAAGTAATTTTTTGTTTACAACATATTAAACAAGTAAGAAATTTCATTGCAACAATACACATAAGTAATCAAGAAATGGAAGAATACCTATATCAGTAGCTTGGTTGGGATGCTTCTGAATCTATTGAGATGCTCCTTCTGGGCTACCAGACTGAATTTACCTCCCAGCCAACTAGGAATGATTTCCTAGCCCAGGGAACTTCCATAGATTTCCTATCCCAAGGAACCTCCATGGGTTCCCTAGCCCAAGAAAACCAAGTAAAACTAGGTGTAGTGTGTCAAAGTTAAAACCAACACTGTGAAATAGATCCAAGTTTGAGCTCTCCAATTTTTCTCTCCATTATCTCCATTATTTTCTCATCACATTCCTCCTCTCCAGATTAAAATCTTCTAATGCCAAAATAAAGAACAAGCATATCCCCCCTACCCCAACCCCCCTGCTTCTTTCATCCTCCTTCCTTTTATGTCTCTTTCTCTTAGCACCCTCAACCACTTACCATTAGCATATCTTATCCAGAAGTAGATTTGATAAGACACATTGGCAACAAAAATATGGATATTTAATTTAGAAATAAAGTGTAGAAGACCATATCTTATCCAAAAGTAAATTTGAGAAGATACCTCGGGAATAGAAATATAAATATTTGATTTAGAATTAAATTGGATCAGACCAGAGAAACTTTTAAGAACCACCTTAAATTTATACGTATAATAAATGGGCGAATCCCCATTATACATAGGAAAAAGGGGAGGTGATTTTATCAATAATATATATATATATGGTGAATCTCTCACCAAATTATATTATCTTGTAAAGTTATGGCGAATCTTTCACTGAATTATAAAATCTTGTAAGATCTTGGAAAATCTTTCACTAAATAATAAAACATTGTGAAGTCTTAGCAAATGTTTTGTTAAAGTATGAAACCATTAATGATAATAATAAAACATATTCGTTAAATTGTATTATACTAACATACATGTTTGGAAAAAGGAAACATAATTTTCACTTCCTACAAACAATGTTGCAAGTTTTAGTCGCCATGTTTAGCATGGTAGGAGAGATCAATGTTTTCTCTACCACTTTTATCAAGCTACCACTTTTGCCAAGCTATCAGATTTCCTTCTTATTCCATAGACTCCAACTGCAAGATAAAAAAAAACAGATCAAGTTCATTTACCCCAACATGCCAACAAGTAGCAAGCCCCAACTATATAATATAATGAAGTAGTAGGTATCCCACAGGCCTGAAGGGGATCTAATGGAAAGAAGTGACTATTTTCAGAAGCCTTCCAATCAATATATAAATATATAAATGTACATTTATTATTATTTTAATTGGAAATATTCAATTAAATAATATAATTTAATTACGTCTCTCCCAATCTAAATTTCTTATTAGCATAATTCACTACCTTCATACCATTTTTAACAGCGTTGTAACATGTGGATTAATTTCCTTTTTTGTGCACAATCTCCACCTTTTAGGACAATATGGTGCAGTGACCCAACCCCTACAGATCATTACAACAAACTAAGAATAGCAGAGAACATGAAAGGTTTTACAAACCAGCATATTTTTCAAACAACCAATCCAAGATCAGTACCTTAACTTTTTCATAAAGATATCATATTGAGAATATTTGAAAAAGGTGGGAAATCTGGGCATCAACTATCTCTCTTCTACGAGGGTGATGCGGAAAGAGTTAAGATTTCATTGTTTTGAAAAAAAAATTGTTAAATTGGAGAAACCAATATTAATGGAGATATTGATATTTTTTACTAAATTTTGTGAAGTGGCTAAATGTAGCTTTAACCATTCACCTTAAAGGCTTTTTTACAATATAATTTCCTAAGTCTATTTAATATTCTTATTATTATAAAAACCAACCTATATCCATCTTAACTCTACATCTCCCACTCTTAGAGGGATGAAATCTATTTATCCCTCCCAGAACTTGGTAGACCCAGAATTAAGATGGATCTAAGATGATAGAATTACCCCTTTAAATAGTCTATGCTCACATGAATACCATGGTATTGCCATGGCTCAATACCATGGGTTATCATAAACCTGGAGCTTAAAAACTACTATTAGTAATGTATTGTTAGGATATTCCGACACATAGGAATAGTTAAGTATAACTTGGTCTCGTATAGAGTTAGGTAAAGTGTGTTTATTTATTATGTACATTTGTAACTTACAATCCGACGGTCATGATATGTAGTGATATGACGGTTCATTCTCTCCTTGGTATTACCGACACTTGATCCGTGGCTTAACACCCGATTGGTCCATGAATTCTATTTAAAGCGCATGGAGGGTCATTTGTAGGTTAACCGTTCACGAGAGAAGCTTATGTAAATTTTCATTCTTTTATTAATAAATTGCCTGAAGTGGCTACGTTGGCTCAAGCCGTGGACTGTTTCCCTCTTTGAGGGTTTTAACCACGTCAAAATACTGGTGTATTGATCTATGATCTGTTTGTAAGCGGTGTCCTTTGGTGTTCTGTCTGAGGAACTTACCTTGTAAATTCCTACATGGTATCAGAGCTATTTGAGGGCTGTGGCCGTTGGTGATCCAAATCTGAAGCCGGTACAACTGCATCCGACTGCCATCTCCTAGATCTGTTGTTTCTGACTGCTTTCGGGCCGAGAGGACTGCTCTGTTATTTTAGGAGCATCTGTTCCAGTGAGGAACCCCTTTCGTTTCACGCGAAAAGGTTTCTGGTAGCCCTAGTTGTGTCATTTTTAAGATCTGGAAGTATAAAGTGTTTATTTGCAGTTTACAGTTATTTTCTCTCTGTTTATTTCGGTTTCAGTTTATTTAGCTTTTTTTTACCGGATTTATACCTTTCATTTTTGTGTATGCTCTTTACCCTGTGACTCTCTACGATCTGGGCAAATTAGAAACAGAAAGGAAGGATTTTTCTCATGCGTATGCTCTTTTCCCTGCACCTTAATGTGATCTCGGAAAATTAGAAACATTGAGGAAAATATTTAGTTTCGGGTAAAGCTAACTTTAAGCCATAAGGCTTGTTTTTTTTCTATGTCCGTGTTAGGTTTTGTGTTTTTGTTTTATAGGAAGAAAAAGAGCTTTCTCAAGCAAGCACGCAATCCAAAGCTTCAGTGGACCCAAAAGAATAAAGCCCCCCCCCCCCCCTCTCTCTCTCTCAAAATTTTGGTATAGCTCACTTGGTTCAAAACTAATTTATGAGATTAGAGGTCTTGGGTTCAAATATCCTTTTTTAAGGGGCGTTTTTTTCATTTCCACACATTCCCGCACTTTGTCAGCGCCTTCATCAACTTTTTTTCAAAAATCCATAACTTCTTCATCCGGAAGCCGTTTTCAGAGCCGTTTTTTCAAAACAGCCTAATTTTTCGAGATCTTTCCATTGGAACACTTAGTTCCAGCATATATAGCTTCATTTTTTGTTAAAATGGAAAGTAAATGCCAATTTATTCTTGATAGCACCAACTAATTCCAATGGTGGTCCTACATTGTGGATTTACTTAGAAGTAAAGGTCTTTACAGAATAGCCATAGGCCAAAAAACCAAACCGAAAGATGAAGATAAGGCAGCTAAATGGGAAAATAGGAAAGATCAAGCACATGGGTTGATAGGGATGTCTACTTCTCCAGATCTTAGATTCCATATTGCAGAACTTGATACTCCTGATGAAGCAATGAAGCAAATTACTAAAGTTTTTGGAATCACAAATGAACTTAGAGCCGATCAACTTGAAAATGAGTTGCTTACATTAGACCCCAATAATTTTTCTTGCATTGAAGATTTTTTGTCCAAGTTCAAGACCCTTAGACTTCTCTTGGAAGGTGTTAAGGTTAAGAAATAAGATAGTAACCTTATCTATTCCATTCTTACTAAATTGGGACCAGCCTACTCCGTGTTTGTTTCCACCTTCCATTCTAAAAGAGAAGCCTTCATTTCTCAAGGACAAACCTATAAGTCCCCTTCCTTTGATTCTTTTTGTGATTCTTTAATAAGAGAACAAGAAAAACTCTTACACCTTGGTCTTCTTAATCTTGGAAACTCTTCTAAGAAAGCGTTAACCGCCCAACAACAACCAAATTCAAAGAATCCTAAGAAGTCGTATCCTAAAAGGAATGGTACTAAACCAAACAAGGGTCCTAAGCAATTTTAGCCTCAGAATGAAAAATCATTTCACGAGAATGATAAGGCAAATAAAAGGAAGAAGACTGATAGACATTGGCACTTTTGTAATCGAGATGGCCACTTAGAATCCAAATGCTTTAAGAAGATGAAAGCCTTGGAAGCAGCAATGAAAAAGCATAACATCCATTTGGAGCACTCTTCAACTTCAACTTCATCTTCAGGAATGGCACTTTCTGCATGTGGTTGTCAAGCATCTCGGTCTGGCTATGCACTAAATGTATCTTCTTCCTCTCATTCTCATGAGTGGCTCATTGATTCTGGAGCTTCTTTCACATGGCCAAAAAAAAATCCATTTTTTCTTGTTTAAATGATTGTAACACCAAAAATATATATGTTGGTGATGATAGATCTCTTAGTGCTGTAGGGGCTGGAACTGTTCATATAGACAATGGTCAATTTAATGATGTATTATGTGTTCCAAACTTATCCTGAAACCTTCTATCTGTATATCAGATAACTCATTCAGGTGAAGGTAAAATCGTTGAATTTTCACCTCATGATGTTGTAATTAAGGACCTAAGAGATCCTAAATAGATTCTAGCTACTGGTATTGCTGATGATTCCACAAGATTGTATAAGTTTCACAAATTTGGGTCATCAAATCTTCCCTCGGTATTTGTTGCTCATAATGATGAAGTGAGCAAACTTTGGCATGAGCGATTTTGTCACTTAAACTATCGCTCCCTTCAAAATCTATGTAAAGAAAATATGGTGACAGGTCTTCCAATGGTATCTTGTAGAGACGGTGTTTGTTCCAGATGTGTACTGGGAAAACATCATTGGGACAGTTTTGAAAAACGTGCCTCTTGGCACTCCTCAGCCCCTTTATAGCTTGTGCATAGTGATTTATGTGGTCCACTTCCAGTTGTTTCCTTCTCTGGCTACAAGTATTTCTTAACTTTCCCAGTATTATTCCCAGCAAAGATCTGGTTCAGTGTGGTACAAGTCTCCTTCTATCCAATAATATTTGGCAGTTCACTGCACAATATTACATCTCTCTCTAGTGGACCGATTTTTTGGAAAATTGCATGTGACCAACTAGTTAGCCACATTAGTGAACAAGGGAGTATGAGTAGAAATAGATAACATATCCTCTTTAGGAAAGTCGTTTGGATTTGGAGTATTGTCCTGTGAAACATTCATTCTTGACAAGAAATATGCAATTGAATTGTCTCGTCTAGGCCTGCCAATCATAGTAATATTAAATTCTTGAAGAAAAAGTAACCATCTAGTAATTCTTCCATTTGTAGTTGGTTTATTCATAAGGAATCTAATAACTAAATTATTAGTATGGCCAAAGGTTTCATAACTAGTAATATAGTGCCTAAATTTGTTGATAGCATGGACTACTACTACTAGTTCCATTTTAGTAAATGTAATTTAATTATACGCATGAGAGGTTTTTGCTAACGAAATAAATATCATATGGAATGTGAATCTCTCTTTTCCCTAGCATAGATCCAAGGGCTATATCTGATGCATCAATGTAAATATGAAAAGGGAGATACCAATTCAACCCTCTCAATATTAGAGCAGTCGACAATCTGTCCTTTAGTACCTAAAAAGCGTTTTGACAATCAATATCTCATACAAAATCCACATATTTAGCCAAAAACTCAAACACGGGTGCAAAAATTTTAGTAAAATTTTCAATAAATCTCCTATAATACCCTACATGTCCCAAAAAAAATTCTTACCTCTTTTTGCGATGTGGGGACTAAAATTTGTGAGATTACCTCAATTTTTGCAAGGTCAACTTTTATTGTTGTTTGTGACACATGATGTCCCAGAAAAATCTCCTTAGCCTCCATCATTTTTCATTTCTCATTACAGAGAGATAGATGAGTCTCTTGACAATGTATCCAAACTTTCTCCAAGTTTTCTAAAGCATGCTAGAAATCATTGCCATATACTATGAAGTCATCCATATAGACTTCCACACAATCATGTATAAGATTAACAAAAATAACTAGAACAACCATATGAAAAGTAGCTAGAGCATTACACAAGACAAGTGGGAGAACTGTGTAAGCATAGGTACCCCAAGCAAAGGTAAAATTGGTCTTCTCTTGGTCTTCTGGGGCTATTGTAACCATTTTACCCATCTAAGAAGGATAAATACTTTTCTGATAAAGTATCAAGCACCTGGTCAATAAAAGGTAGAGGGAAATAGTCCCTCAAGGTGGCTTTGTTTAGCTCCCTATAATCAACACAAATTCTCCATTTCCCATTTTTCCTAGGAACCACCACTAAAGGATATATTTACTGTTAGAGATGGGGTATATAAATTTTTCACTCAAGAGGTTTTGTAGTTCATCTTTGAAAATTTCTTTGAGGGTTGGATTCATTCATCTTTGTAGCTGTTTTATAGGACTGGTTTCTTAATTAGTATAAATTTGATGTATGTAGGTGTCAGGATGAATTCATTTCATATCTAAATAATCCCAAGCAAATGCCCCAGACTATTTTTGGATAATTTCAACTACTTGTCGTCTCCGTTATGTACTTAAATCTGTACCAATATACAATGTTTTTCCAGGGCTGATTTGAATAGGTTGGACACTTCTATGTTTTCTTCTAGGGCTGCAATAGTGAATGATGCAAACTGTTGATTGGAAAAAATGTCATCCATCAACATTAGGGGAGACCACCCGGTCGGGTCTAGTTATCCTATCATCTAAGACTAATATAGAACTAATCTAATACCAATCTAACCTAAACTAAGGGTTAATATATTTACACTTGTATTACATCATGTTACATTTTCTTTATATTGGTATTTAAATATGTAAATTAAAGGAATAGATAAACACAAAGGTTTGATCAAATTAAAAAGGTTGATCAAACCGTAATTAAATGATTTATTTTCCCTTTTAAGAGAGGACTTAAAGAAACACTAATATGTAAATGCAGAGCTGATCTAAAACATGAAAACCATATCTCAAACTAGAATGGTATAGCCGTCTCCTAATCTAAGAGAAAGTTAACTAAAATAGGGGGAAGGACTGGCATAATTCATCATATGATTTTGTATTAATTAAAGGAAGTAGTTCACTTTAACTAATACAAGCGAAAGTAAAATAAGCCTCCAAATGAATAATAAATAGATATCAATCACCACAAGAATACTTCAACAAATTAAAATTGATTCTGATCTCATTATACCCTGCAAAGATAGCTTTAACAAAGCTTCAACAACAAAATGTCAATCACACGACAATAGTGCATAATATCAAAGAAATATAATACTGTTTAGAATAAAGATCAGAACCAAAAATAAAACTTTAACAATGAGACGATAATCTTGCATTCTGGTAATAGTAAACAAAAATAAGAATTAATTAAAACAATGCCAAATCTTATTACAAAATATGCAATCTTGGAGTATTTCAGACCCATAATCACAATGCATGCACTAGTGCTAAGAAATGAGAATAGAGCCACAAATCCTCTATTTTCTCTATAATTGGCCTTTCTGTACATAACAGTAGTGCTATTGCACAAATCAAACAACTATAGAGAATCTCCCTTGAGTGGATCACGACCTCTCCTCTGAAGATTGAATATAGGGGTATTTATACAAAATGTACAGAGTTAACAACCCCCCTTATATCTCCCAACAACCTAATCTGAAGGTTTTCTTCACCAAGCTAAAAGCAGGTTGTTTTAGTTGAATACATGCCAAATTTGGGAAATCGTTGTAATGAAGTGTTGTTCTTTAGCCGAAAGGTTGATTTGCTGCTCAAGATGATTTCCTTTTTTAGTCTCTGTTACAACAATCTTCCCAGTTTAGAACTACGTTGTGTCACATGGAAAAGATTCTTTGGAAATCACAGATTGAGTTGATACTACCTCCTTATCGATCCTGGGTTCATCGCTGTTTCAACCAATTGGAGCTTATTATTTCTATTATTAAAATTTTCTGAAAACCGAATCGAAATCTAAACACAACAAACTTCCCACAGAACCATTGAAAATATACTTTTCAATTATTATAACAACGACCCCATATGGAAGTGACAAGTGGAAAGAGCCGAGTGGTATCAGAGATAAGTTCATTGCAACTTTTAAAATGAGACAACACAAAATCTTTGCGATATTGGTTAGCTCTAATATGGAGCGGATGCGATATCATATTCAACTCCCTTTAAGAGCTTTATTAGGTCCATTACATCATAGATTTGGATCAGAGATTTGATATCATAGTTTTTACAATTGAAACCATTTAAGAGTTTTGATATATAGGCTGACGTGACATTTTGATTAGACTAATGTTAATACGTATATCAGGTCTGGATATTGGAGTGTGGTAGATATCAAAAGTTAGAGGTTGGAGGTGCATTGGGATATTGGATATTAGAGGAATATGAATATCGGAGATTCGTAGATCGGAGGGGTTGGAATATCAGAAATTGGGGCGGCATGGATATCAGAGAATTGGCATATCGAAAATTTTAAGAGGTGACACATAACAAAAACTCTGATACGAGGGATTATCTAATATAAGGGAGCAGAGGAGGGTTACGTGGTATGTCGGTCCTCCATAATACTTCAGCCACTTTATAAGATATATATTACCAAAACCTATATTCATTTTTTGTGCTAAATCCATATGTCATATGGTTTAGAGTTTATATTTGTATGTTTATTAAAAAGGGCTAAGCCACTGTATTATGAATTGGGGTTTTGACATAACATAATTCTAAAAGGGTTTCTGTAATGTCAAAGCTCTGATATCTCTGATATATTATAACCACTTGTTTAATGATTAAGGCTTAAAGCCTACACACACATCTTGGTCTTTGGGGCTATTTTATTTATTAATCTAGTTAATTAATACATTTAAAACAAAAACTTATTTACAAAGTTTATTAGTAAACAAACTTAATTAGGCAAACTATAAAAATAAAACAAGTGTAAATAAAAAGAAAATTAGACCTGAAATAAATAAATCACACTCAAATCCTGCATGCAATGCAAAAAATGGTCCCCATGTCTATTATGATAGAATAAAATGGGGGTGTTTTGTTTTCACTGCAACAATGGTGACACACTAAGGAGAAGCAGTTATATTTGTCATTAAGATACAAAACCCAGTTTAAAAATGAAGGAATTATAATTAGACAATTTGAAATGCTCAAATTTAGATATCCTAACCATTTTGTCCCTATTATATGTTGTCAAATAAATATATATATCATTATCATTCATGAACTTGTAAACATTTACCCCATGAATTCAATGTTTCAGTAAATTATATATACAATAGTCAGCTTAGTTGGAAAATAGTTTTTGAGTAAACTAGATAATCACGAAAAAATAGTATTAATTTAACTTACATACCATAGGCATGGCCATTACTACTAGTAGGTGTCTATAGCCTTGATGGGGATGCATTTTAACCCTTTTAGGTGCCAGTGTCCCATCTATTAGGAATAAATGCATAGTTGCAAAAGATCATCTTAAACTTATTTGAATTCTAATTGAAGATCATTGTCTTGGCTTGGTAACCAACTAATGAAAATTCCATTCATGAGATCTAACATGGTGAACAAACAAACTTGTGATGAGACCTCTTGTTCTTCAACCTTGCAGTCGAAAGCCATTACCTTGGTTTGGTGACCAATAATGGTAATGTCACAATGTTAGAACTTATGATCATGGTAGGGAAACTCGTGATAAGACCTCCTATCCTTCAATTGACCATTTTTGTCTTTATGTTTAACTATGGTTACGGTTAACCTCATAGAGGTTATTTAATAGATGGGGTGGCATAATTCTCCTTAAGAGAAAGGGATGGCGTAAAAAGCTTTAAGATGACTACTATTCACTTGATTAAACTTGCTCCTAAACGAACTCTTGACCTTAAGTAATTGTTGTTAAATGTGTTTTTTTTCTTTAAATATAGGGGTTAAAGATGGTTTATTAATAAATAATGGAAATATTTAAACTCAAGGAATAAAAAACCATGGACTCTACTGGTTTGGAAAGCTGAAAATGAACATAAACAAAATCATATTCATTGAAGTGATCCTTAGAGATTAGGTTCCGTTAATAAATTAGAGCATAAAAATGCCTCGCTCAATGATTATGCCAAGCTGAAAGAGAAAATATTACTCCATTTTATTATGCAATGAAATGAAAATACAATCTAGCTAAACCTAAAATGCTTATCAAATTAGAAAGAAGGCAATCAAGAAAATGAACCTTGAGATATATCTTACAAGCTAAATAGAGGATTAACATAAAAATTATATTATGTTGATTTTATCTTGTAGGATGATTTGTTAATAAAGATATTTTCTTTCAAAGCAAAGTTATTGATTTAGAGTTATTGTTGTATGATTTGATAGTGGTTTTCTTACTTTTGCAAATCTTGCTTAAGAATATTGTGCAAGTCTTTATAGATTCAATTTTAAGAATAAGGCTGACAATCAATTTCAAAATGTAAGAAAAATTAGAAAATAGAAAACTCCCAAATGTCATATGATGATTGTTATGCCAAAATGTAAGTTTCGAGTAAAGCTGAATATACAAATCAAATCCATGGGAACCTTCAATAAGAACAACAAAATATAAGAAAGAAATAATGATTAAAGGAGAAAAGAAAAGTTCAAATAAAACTCAAACCCAATGAAGATGAACATATAAATGTGTAACTAGAAGAATTTGATCATAATTTTACCTAATGAATCTTCATTTTCTCCCATGTATTAATCAAAGTTCAAATCCATCTTCTTATTCAATTTTAACTAATTTCTAAACTAGTCCTAATCCTAATCTAAAAAGAAGACAAAGATTACGTGAAATCGTACTTCCAATGTAGCCATTCAAGCAGCTTATTTTATGCATGAATATATACATCAAACATTAGTAACAAAAGTATAAATCTACTTAAACCAACATAAATAAATCTGAAAACATTATGTACATCTATTGTTAATGTATGTACAAGAAGCAACATATTTACATTCACCCTCTCTTGGATATTTTCTTTCAACTAGATCTCGACGGGGTCATAAAAAAATGGATGGATATTAGTTAGAGATTGGAAGTGATCTGAAGAAGAGGATAGCAGGTCAAATTGTAAAAATATTCTTTTAAAAGCAATGAACTGCATCAAATTGTCAGTTTTATGTACATATTATGGAAGGTCATCAATTGTGTTAGATGGCTAGTCATGTTGTAAAGGTACACACTCGAGTACATTTTTTGGTTAGCATTGCCTTAGAGAAGGAGAAGAAAATTGATATGGGTCGAACATCAGGAAAAAGTGGAACAGTAATGGCTCCTGATGTTTAGAAATAAAGCTCTGAATTTCAACTTTATCCTTTCCTATTAATGTATCTTGTGTGTGTGCAATGATGAGTTGTTGAACATGCCAGCATAAAATATCCAAGGATTGAGATAAAAGATGCAAATGAATTTAAATCATGTCAAAAGGATTGAAACATAATCAAATCACTATTTATAGAAATATTACAGTTATTGCTACACCACAATTGGGACACATTTGAAAATATTTATTTCTTACAAGAATTAGCCAAAATGCAATTGGAATGGTTATCATCATCATCTTGTGCATGAGATAATGGATCATGAATATAAAAGGTAATGTGATCATCATCAAAATCATAGATCGAGATGGGTTCTTGATTAGTGAAATCATTATAATGATTAAAAGTTTGAAAATGAGAAATGATTGGAACAATTTTTAAATGAAATATTTCTTTGTTTTCAAATATAATTTTACTTGGACAATGAGGATATAATGAAGAATGAGATGAGTCAAGATCCTCATTGTCATCGTATTCATCATAAATGACTTCACAATTCTACTTAAAAATTTTAGCATTCCCATGAGACATATCAAAACAAGAAGAAGAACTCGGTGCATTTTTCCCGAGATCGAAAGAATGATCATTAAGTATTTCATTATCTTGACAATAATCAACTGGAAATTCATGTGTTACAAGTTCTTTGATTTATGAGATATCATTAATATGAGTAGGAACTGAATTGCTAAAATATCAAGATAAAGATGAAAATGAGAGTTTCAAATAATGAACCTAAAAATCTCTCTGTGGGCATATTCCTCTGTGTATTCTTCGTTGCTGATTTCAGATTCTTTACTGATCATACTTTCCTGCTGCCTTGAATTTTGCAGGTCAACATTATAACAAAAATCAGAATTTTCAAATTCAACGTCGTTTGGTATTTGAGTTGTCTTCTGATTTTTTGATTTTGGGATCATTGATTCTTCAAATCCGTTGATGTGATCTTCTTGTAAACAATTATCAACTTGTTCCAAGTTAGTTGGTTGTAATTCATTAACATGTGAAAGTGAATCTGAATTATTATTAACACTATAAGAAGTATGAATTAAATGGAGAAATCTAACATATATAGTTGTAACAGTTGCATCGTAATTAACATGTTTCTCTATGTCGGATTTTTTAGCCATGTTAATGGAAGGTGAAGAAGAATCATTCAAAATTGAAATTGTTTCATATGGATTAGGAATGGAAGGAAAATAAATTAATTTATCAAACCATCCTATTAATTGAAATTATGGAGGTAAATCATCAAGTTGAAAGTAAGAAAAAATTAATTTGAATCTAATACGAAAGTTATCTAATGGTCCACCTTCAAAATGAAAAAGATTCTCCAATTGATCACATACCATTTCAAATTCATAATCCTGAAAAGTGTGCAAGAGAAGAATTACAAAAGCGTCCCAAGTGGGTATGGAAGCAACTAATACGGCTTTGCACCAATATTTCACTATTCCTGTCAAAGTAAGGGTAAACAACCTGCACATGACACCTTCATCAAGATCATAATGATTACACTTTAAAATAAATTGATAAACATGTTCATAAGCAGAGGCATTATTCTCACCGTTAAAATTCTTCTTTGACAAGAGTTTGGCTACCTGAATTGGAGTCGAAGTTGGTGGAAGTCCATTGAAGCAACTTCAAATTGGTCCCTTACGAGGAACCACTGAAATCAAATAAAACTTTTAAAACACAAAATGTCTAAAGAAAGAAAGTAGATGTTGGTCCTCCTTCTAGTGCCAAAAATTTTGATCGACAAAAATGTCCTTCGTCAACATTAGGGGAGGCCACCTGGTCGGGAACCTAAAGTAGCTCCTTTTTTGTTGAAGATGGTAATTTTGACTGGTTATGGGTCCAGTTACATTGTCATCTAATACTAACCTAAAACTAATCTAACCTAAACTAAGATCTAATATATTTATAGCTATATTACGTCATGTTACATTTTCTTTAAATCGATATTTAAATATGTAAATTAAAGGAATAGATCAACACAAAGGTTTGATCGAATTAAAAAGCCTAATTAAACCACAATTAAATGATTTATTTTCCCCTTTGAGATAGGACAAGAAAAACTAAGATGTAAATGCAGAACTAATCTAAAACATGAAAAACCTATCTTGAACTAGAATGGCATAGCCCTCTCCTAATTCGAGAGCATGTTAACTAAAACAAGGTGAAGGACTGGTATAATTCATCATATGATTTTGTATTGATTTAAAGAAGTAGTTCACTTTAACTAATACAAGCAAACTAAAAATAAGCTTGCCAATAAATAATAAATAGTTATCAGTCACCACAGGAATACTTCAATGAATTAATATTGGTTTTGATCTCATTATACCCTACAAAGATAGCTCTAACAAAGGTTCAATAGGAAAATGTCAATAACACAACAATAGTGCATAATATCAAAGAAATATAATATTGCTTAGAATAAATATCAGACCAAAGATGAAACTTTAACAGTGAGACAATAATCCCGCATTGTAGTAATAGTACACAAGAATAAGAATTAATTAAAACAGTGTGGAATCTTATTACAAAATATGTAGTCATGGAGTAGTTCAAACCCATAATCACAATGCCCGCAATAGTGCTAAGCAATGAGAATAGAGCTAGAAATCCTTTGTTTTCTCTATAATCGACCTTTTTGTACATAGCAATAGTGTTATTTCACAAATCGAATAACTAGAGAGAATCCCCCTTTGAGTAGATCACGACCTCTCCTTTGAAGATTGAATATAGGGGTATTTATACAAAATTTATAGAGCTAAAAACCCCTTTATATCTATCAACAACCAAATTTGGATGTTTTCATCAATAGGCCAAAAACAAATTGTTTTAGTTGAATATAGGCCAAATTTGGGAAAACATTGCTACAAAGTGTTTTTCTTTAGCCAAAGGGTTGATTTGCTACTCATGGTGATGACCTTTTTTAGTCTTTGTTATAACAATCTTCCTAGTTTAGAATTGTGTTGTGTCACATGACAAAGAGTATTTGGAAATCATGAATCGAGTTGATACTTCCTCCTTATCGACCCTGATTTCATCCCTGTTTTAACCAGTCAGAGCTTATTATTAAACTTAGCCAAAAACTGAATTGAAATCTAAACACAAAAAACTTCCCGCAAAACCATTGAAAATAGACTTTTCAATTATTATAACATCGACCCCATATGAAAGTGAAAAGTGGCAAGAGCCAAGTGGTATTAGAGGTAAGCTCATTAAAACTTTTAGAATGAGACAACATGAAATATTTGTGATATTGGGTATCTTTGATATGGAGTGGATGAAATATCATATTCAACTCCCTTTAAGAGATTTATCGGGTCCATTATATTGGAGCTTTGGATCGAAGATTTGATATGAGAGGTTTTACAATTTTAACAATTTAAAAGTTCCAATATATAGGCAGAAGTGACATTCCAGTTAGACCAACATTAATACGTATATCGGGTCTGATATTAGAGCCTCGCAGTGTCGGAAGTCGAAGGTTGGAGGCACATTGGGATATCAGAGATTAGAGGAATCTGAATATCAAAGATTAGAGATCAGAGGGATTGGCATATCGGAAATCAGAGCGACATGGATATCAAAGCATTGGCATATTGGAAATCAGAGCAACATGGATATCAAAGCATTGGCATATCATAAATTTTAAGAGGTGACACATAAAAAAAACTTTGATATGAGGGATTTTCCAATATAAGGGTGCAGAGGAGGGTTACATGGTATGTGGGTCCTTCGTAATATTTCAGCCACTTTATAATATATATATTACTGAAACCTATATTCATTTATTTGTATTAAATCCATTTGTCATATGGTTCAGAGTTTATATTTGTATGTTTATTAAAAATGGCCAAGCCACTTTATTATGAATCTAAGTTTTGACATTGGGGAATTCTAAAAGGGTTCCTCCGATGTCAAAGATCTAATTCTATGATATATTATAACCACTTTTTTAATGATTAAGGCTTAAAGCCTATGCACACATCTTGGTCTCTGGGGCTATTTCATTCATTAATACATTAAAAAAAAAAAAAACTTATTTACAAAGTTTATTAAAAATCAAACTTAGACAAACTATAAAAATAAAAGAAGTGTAAATAAAAAGTAAATTGGACTTGAAATAAAGAAATCACACTCAAATCCTTCATGTAATGCAAAAAAGGGTCCCCGTGTCTATTATGATAGAATAAAATGGGGGTGTTGTGTTTTCACTACAACACAAACACGACAGGGCAACAAGTTTATTGAAATTCATTGTTGAAAACATGATGATAACCACTAAAATAAACAAGATATTCAATACAACTTATATGAAATAAAAATTGTTGCAAAACATGTTCTTTTGATTGTTCTTGAAGTCCTCTTGATTGTTCTAAAGTTAGCAACAGAAGCATACATTCTTCTTCCCCATAAGGATTCTCCAACCAAAGAGGCACTTCACAAGCTAATTGGGTAGGTGGAAAGATAGTCAATCTTTGAATTTGAGACCCATTAGAGATAGTCATTTCCCCAGTTCATCACCCAATGACAACATCATCAACAACTATCTAGGGCCAACCTAGAACTATTAGGTGTCCTTGTTTGGTTGTTTTTGGAGAAATTACTATGAAATCAATAAGATATTCCCAAGAGGCTACTGTTACCACCACATCTCCTGGGACTCAATAGGTTTGACGATGGACTTGTCTGCTAATTCCAACAAATAGGTGTGGGTTTTATCTCTTTTAGTTGCAATAATGTCATAGAATAACAATAACTACATTGATGGCTTCCCCTAGATCTACAAGAGTATTAGGTAGAAAAGTTCCATTGATCTCTATAGTTACCACTAGGTTCCCTAGATCATCATATTTTGTTGGTAATCTAGATATCATTTCTGACATTTGATTGATTACTTTGATGGTCTGATTATTTTTATTCTTCCTTCCTAGTTTCTTAATGCAAAGATACCTAATAATATTAGTGTAAATAGGAATGTCTTTAATAGCTTGTAATAAAGGGATATTTATACAAACATTTCTTAGCTCAGATTCCAAATCATACTCTATGGGTGTCTTGGTTTTCTTTACAAGTAATATTTCAAGAAAATGAGGCTCATTGGATTCCAAGAGCTCACGTGGTTCTTTTACTACATCATTCTTTTCATTTTCCATTTATTCCATTTATTTGTCTTCAAATTCTATATGGGGATCCTCCTTTTGTATAACTACTACAAATTTAATTTTGTTAATGGTTTTCCTAGATATCAGTTGAATTTCATTTATGGGAAAATAAGTGATAACATAAGTGGGAAAAGGTTGTAGCTTGATGTTTTGCACAGGTTGAAGAGGTCTATTATTAGGATTAGATATAGGTTGTGTAGGTAGCTACTATGTTGGTCGAGGAGGGTTTGGGTTCAAAGATTGTTGTGTTTTCTATAAAGATGGGTTGGGATTTTGAGGTAGGGGCAAGGGTTGTGGCTATTGTAATGGAAGTGGTAACGATAATGGAGATTGTTGGGGGTAAGGTGAGTTATACCCTTACTGAAACTAAGGAATATTTGGTGTATAAGGCATATAAGCTGAATATTGTGGTTGGTATTGGAGGTACAAAGGTGCCTGGGCTTGGTTCTAAAAGGCATTCCCTTAAGGATTCCCTCTCCATCCCTAGTTCCAAGGTGAATTATGAGGTGGTTGAGTAGGCCATGGAGAATAATATGCATGAGAGTTCCATGGTTGATACTGGGGAAAAGAATGAATGTTAGGATCTTGGTAAGGGCTATTGTTTTGTTTCCTCCATGATGGTTTCCTAGATGGTTGGAGAAGCTCACCTGTTGCATACCCTCCCTTATAGATAGCTTGTAATCATGGTAGAGAAGGAAACTATTTAGTGGAGTTCTCATGGGTGAAAATTCCATAAAATTCTACCACATTTATGGGGCATTCCCTCTCAACATGTTTTCTTTAGCATTTAGGACATAAATGTTGATTTGGGGTAGCATCGGATGTGCTCTAGACATGAAAATCGGTGGAGAGGCTAAAGCACATGAGATCTCGAAGACTCAGAAATCGTTTTGGAAAATTCCATCCGGATGAGGAGTTATTAAAATAATTAATATTTTTAATGAGTTCCTAAGTCTAAACTTAGGAAAATAAAAATATTAATGGGTATCAATAAAGATAAGGATGAGAAGCTTCTAAGAGACGAAGATCAAGTCTATTTTAATCTCAGCTGTTGATTAGGGACTTAATCTCGTTTGTTGATTCATCGACATGAAAAGTATAAGAGAAGGCTTGAGGGTCAGTTGGAGACACACCAAGGGAGACCAGTCAGTTGATTTATGGAGCGGAGTTTGCTGAGAAATTCGAACTAGTGGTCTGGATTGCAGTGAGAGGTAGTGAGTACATAGCAGAGAGGTAGGGATAGTGCATGAGGACCAATGCAGAGATCAAAAGATGCAGTTGTAAAGCCAATTAGAAAGATGCAGAGGTAGATGGATTGTGCAGTGACTGAAGGGTCTGCGTGGGTGACGTAGAGAGGCCAAGTGTTGACGTAGTGAGGCAGAGTGCTGACGCAGAGGGTCTGGGAGTTGTGCAGAGGCTAACTGGATGGATACTGAGCCTAGACGAAGCGTCAAATGATTTTTTTGGTATTACTGCCATGTGGTTATCTCTGTTGGGTAAGTCAGTTTGGCACCTTACTTTTACTCAAGAAAGTTGATTAATAAAACCATCATCTACTGCACCGATTTTCCTGCATTGGTTTTTTCTAGGGACAATTGTCCAAAATAACTATGTTGATTTGTTTGATTCTTGTGAATGTATTTGTTTCTACATAATGGTGTGATATCTGTAGCAGAATTTATTTTAATATTTATTGAAGGAATTTGTAAATAACTTATTGGAAAATAAGTAGGAAAAATAAGTCAGTTGCTACAGTAATAGATTTATGTTTAGAAATTTTCACATGGTATTAGAGCAAAGAATCAGAGACAAGAAGGGAAAATAAATTATGGGTCAAGATCATGATGCAGAGGAATCCACGTCAGGAGAATCGTGCAGATTTTCAAAAAATTGCACAAGAGATAGAAATTTTGATTTCTCTATCTTGGCTTCCAAATTGGAAGAAGAAGTTGCTTGCATAACAAGATCTGCATCATCAAAGGTATGGTATATAGATAATGGAGCCTCCTGGAATATGACAGGAATCCAGGAATGTTCCTCAGATTATTAGGAGGAAAGAATGAATTTTCAGATCACCATGGGGAATACGGAAAAGTGTACTCCAATAGGGAAGGGTACCATAGTTTTTCAAAAAGAAACAGAAGAGTAGTTCCGAGCTACCAATGTGTTGCATGTGCTACTACTGGGGATAAAATTAATTTCCCTATCACAACTTCAAATCAAGGGCTATGACATTTTCTTCATTAAGTAGAAAGTATACTTCAAATACCCAAGTTGGAAAAATAAAGTACATATCGGAATCAAAAGTAACAGGTTGTACAAGTTGCAGCTAGAATCACCAATGGCACTGATAGGATGTAATGGAGACAAGGATTCAAATGAACTATGGCACAGAAGATAGGAAATTTGTACCATGGAGCTCTGAGAATTCTCAAGAAAACTGTAATAGGAGTTCCATATCTTAGTATAGAATGAGATGATGTATGCAGAGGATGTGCTCTGGGCAAGTATGCCAAAGCATCATTTCCTAGAAGTAAAAATAGGGCCAAGAGTGTACTAGGGTTGACACACTCAAAAATGTGTGGATTGATGTCCACAAAATCTCTTAGTGGTGCCAAATAATTCATCACCTTCATCAATGACCATTCCAGGAAAATTTGGATTTATTTTCTGAAACCTAGGATGAGGTTTTCTTTCGATTCAAAGAGTTAAAGGCTCTAGTAGAGAATCTGATAAGAAAAAAATAGAAGTATTGCACTCAGAAATTGGTGGAGAATATGTCAACAAGGACTTCACTGATTTTTATGCTAGGGAGGGCATCAGAAGGGAGTGGACAACTCCTTAAAATCTGGAGTAGAATGGAGTAGCAGAAAGGAAGAATATGACTATCGTGGAAGCAGCAGGGCCATGATGTATGATCAAGATATGCCAAAATTCCTGTGGGTAGAAGCATGCAGCACAATATTCTATGTCCAGAATAAAATTCGTCATAAGGCATTGGGAAAGATTACTCCAGAGAAAGTCTTCACTAGGAAGACACTTGAAGTTTGTCATTTCAGGATATTTGGAAGTTTAGCATATTGTTGTATACCCAAGGAGAAGAGGAAGAAGTTAGATCAAACTGTAGAGAAAGGATATCTAGTGGGATATAGTGAGAATGTTAAGGCATAAAGAAACTATCTTCCAGGGAGTAGGAAGGTAGTAGTTCAACGAGATTGTATTTCATGGAAGATAGGTCCTTCAGAAAAAATCAAGAAATGCCTTCCAAGGAGAAGCCAAAGGATGAGTCATTGGTTAAACCACTTCAACTAGCGGAAGCCAGGAATTCTCCTTCAGAACAAGAAGAATCACATGAAGAGGAGGAGCTAACAGATGCACCTACTGCCAGGGGAAGAATGAGCCCAGAACTCTGACAGATTCTACGGGGTGTAGAAGATTTCATCTATACACCCAAGAACAATAAGAGGGAGTGAAGACAACCAGATAGATATCAGGCCTTAATAGCTCAGGATGGGGAACCTTCCAGTTTTCAGGATGGATGCGATGGTAGAGGAATACAACTCTATAATGATGAATGATGTCTGGGAAGTAGTACCTATGCCTTAGGATAGATCAGTGGTTGGTTCGAGATGGATCTACAAGATTAAATATGTTGCAAATGATAGTGTAGAAAAATACAAAGCCAGGTTTGTGGCTGAGGGGTATGCTCAGAAGGAAGGGATAGACTACAAAGGGACCTTTGCCCTAGTATCTAAGTATACATCTATTAGAACTGTGATATCTCTTGAAGCACATATCAGATGGGAGATTCATCAGATGGATGTCAAAACAAAATTCTTGAACGGGTTGATAGAAGAGGAAGTATACATTGAACAACTAGAAGGCTTTGAGACACATGAGAAGAAGTCTCATGTATGAATATTGAAGAAAGCCTTGTATGGTCTCAAACAGGCACCTAGACCATGGCATGGTCGAATTGATGGCTACTTTTAGAAGATGGGGTTCATCAAGAGTGATGTAGATCCCAACTCCACTATCTGGTTGTAGAGAATGAGTGTCTAGTCCTAGTATTATATGTAGATGATCTCTTCCTGACAAGATCATCCAAACTCATCCAGGACTAGAAGAATAATCTAGCCATAGAGTTTAACATGAAGAATTTGGGACAGATACATTATTTCTTGGGATTGGAAGTTTGGCAACAGAAGGGTAAAATATTCATTGGACAAGGGAGGTATGCTACAGAGATCTTGAAGATATTCAAGATGCAAGACTGTAGGCTGATGGCTACTCCAATGATCACCAATTGGAAGAAAATTGATGCATCATAAGACATAGATGTTGATCCCACCTTATATAGGTAGTTCATAGGGTCCTTGATGTATCCAGTCAATACCATACCAAGTATTTGTTACGTTGTCAACACACTCAGTCAGTTCATGGTGGAACTGAAGAGGGCTCATTGGGAAGCAACCAAACATGTTATTAGATATATACAGGGAACAATTAATTATGGACTCTTGTACACCATAAGTAATGATATCAGATTGAGTGGATTTACTTATGTAGATTGGGCTATAAGTTCAGTAGATCAGAAAAGTACCTCTGGGTACTGTTTCAACATTGGATTGGGGATGACCTCCTAGTGCAGTAGGAAACAAAAATCTATAGCTCTGAGCTCAGATGAAGCATAATATATGGCTGCTAGCATAGCTTCATGTGAAGCCATATGGATTAGAAAATTTCTTGTGAACCTATTTAGAGGAAGGATGGAAGAAACCAAGTCCATGTGTGATAATCAGAGTTGCATCAAGCTCTTTGAGAATCCAGTCTTTCAATGTCATTTTTTCAAAGACTGTGTCCAACAAGGAGTTCTACAGTTGAGCTACACTCCTACAGGAGAATAGGTGGCAGACATCCTTACCAAGGCTCTTGGAAGAACAAAGTTCATTTATTTCAGGGAGAAGATGGGGATGATAAATAATCCATTTCAGTAGTGGAAATGGATATGTGTCAGGTGTTGCAGTGAAGCAGTTAGTAGTGTTGTGGGCAGTATGATGCAACATTTGAGAGAGAGCTGTAGTGCAGATGCAGTGTTGGGAGGAAGGACCAATAGCAACATGGATGCAGTGGGAGTTGTAGTACAAATGTAGTAGTGTATGTGGTGGAAGCTATGGGAAGCAGTACATGAGGTAGCGGTGTAGAGGATGTTGGGCAGTAGGCCAAGCATTAGCACAGGTACCAGTGCCGGAAGATTAGGGTAATGTTTAGCGTTGGAGCATTATTAGAGCCCAATCCTCGCTAAGAGGGAGTTTTTATTTGGGGTAGCATTAGATGTGATCTAGCCATGAAAATTGGTGGAGAGGCTAAAGTACATGAGATATCCAAGACCCAGTAATCATTTTGGGAAATTCCATCTAGATGAGGAGTTATTAAAATAATTATTATTTTTAATGAGTTCCTAAGTCTAAACTTAGGAAAAAAAAATATTAATGGGTATTAATAAATATAGGGATGAGAAGCTTCTAAGAGACGAATATCAAGTCTATTTTAATCTTAGCCATTTATTAGGCACTTCATCTTGGTCGTTGATTCATCAACATGAAAAGTATAAGAGGAGGCTTGAGGTTCAGTTGGAGACACACCAAGGGAGACTAGTCATTTCGATTTCTGGAGCGGGGCTTGTTGAGAAATTCGAACTAGTTGTCTGGATTTAGTGAGAGGTAGCGAGTACATGGCCGAGAGGCAGGGATAGTGCTTCAGGACCAACACAGAGATCAGAGAGGTAGACACATATCCAATTAGAAAGACGCAAAGGCAACTAGATTGCACAGTGACTGGAGGGCCTGTGTGGGTGATGCAAAGAGGCCAAGTTCTGACGTAATGAAGTAGAGTGTTGACGTAGAGGGTCTGCGAGTTGCACAGAGGCTAGTTGCACTGAGGCTGAGCCTAGAGGAAGCGTTGAAGGATTTTTGTGGTATTACTGTCGTGTGGTTATCTCTGTTGGGTAAGCTAGTTTGGAACCCTAGTTGTACTCAAGAAATCTAATTAATAAAACCCTCCTCTGCTGCATCGGTTTTGCATTGGTTTTTTCTGGGTACAATTTTCCAAAAATAATTGTGTTCATGTGTTTGATTCTTGTGCATGTATTTGTTTCTATATAATGGTGTGACATATGCAGTAGAATTTATTTTAATATTTACTTGAGGAATTTCGTAAATAACGGAAAATAAGTAGGTAAAATAAGTCAGTTGCCGCAATAATAGAATTTCCGTTTAGAAATTATGACAAGAAAATGGCTAAAGCAACCCTCTCTTCCTCTTGTTTCCTATTAATTTTTTGAGTATCCAACTGGTCACTAATAGCCTTCAGGATATTTGTTTTAATTTTTTTTAAGAGGTTCCCTAGTTCAGTTCGAGTGACACCACCTTGCATCGATTTAGAATTCCTAGACACATAATCCCTTGGGTTGTCTTGAATCGTTTTGCCTACCTTAGCTTGGCTTATAAAATAAGTTCTACACAGTTTAGATATTTTAGCAAAATGCTTCTTATAAATATCCCCAGAGCTTAAGAGATTTAATGTTTCAATGCATTGTTCCTTAACCCTTTTAGAAAAATAGTCCTAAAGGTTCTTTCATCAAGATTACCAATTCAGGATTTATGCTAATTATAAATAAATCTTTCAAAGGTATTCTTCCAAACTCTCATCTTCCATCTGCTGCATTCTAAGAATATCATTAATATCTCTGCTTTTAAAATAATCTTGATATTTATTAAGAAAGACAAATTTCATATCATCCCATGAATGGACAATTATTCCCCCAAACTCATAAACCACCTTAGTGCCTAATCTTTTAGGGAAACGACAACGGAAACAATGCCAAAAATGGAAATGACGCCAAAAATGTTAGGGTGGTAGGAAATATTTTGAGCTTATGTGCATCATCATGATAATTATAACTTTTGCAAAGAATATAAAATTCAAACAGAAAAGAATCAGGGTCTTCAGAAGACATACCATGAAAAACTAGAAGAGATGCCAAAGGTATGTTTTTCATAGTAAGTTTCTGGTCACATCCAGAATTGGAAATCCGAGTGTAGTCTTTGACTCTTCCTCATTCTCCTCAGGTGCCCCTCATGGCCCATCTCTTTGGTAATTATTCCCACCATTGGTCCCAATATTTTTTTTGTCATTATTGTTTTTCTCCTCACCTCCTCCTCTGTTAGCCTTCCTTGCTACAGGTCTAGAAGTAAGCTCTGGTATGGTATTCCAACTAGAAGAAGATTCGATTGGGTTGGGTTTGATATACCCAGGTCCCAATTCTCTTCGAGGTCCTCCTACTGATAATTCTACTTGTGAGACTACCACAACTTATGTTCCTACAATAGCTAATAATATGGAATGTTCTTGTTGTAGTATGCCTTGAAGTTGTATTGCCCCCTCTAGATGTGATTTTTTCTTTTCTGAGGCCACTTTTTCATATATTTATCCCTCCTCTTCGATACTCACATAACGGTAAGAAGGGTTAATTAGGGGGGTTTATTTAGGACCAAATAATTCTGAAAGTGATTTCATACTTTGAGTAAATCTCCCCTTACTATATCTAAGTCTACCTCTACTTTTTCACATAAGAAAGAGAAAGTACTAGAAAAATTTACTAAAGACAACTAGACTCTGGAGCAACCCCACCTTAGTGGATGCATGGCTCTTCACTCATGTCTTACCCTACACTCTCCACCCTCTAATTTCCTTGCAAAATCCTTATCAACACATAAATCTACAAAAAACAATACTTGTATTCTTTGCAATTCCCCATCAACAACACCAAAAATGTTAGGGTTTTTATATGTTGTTTTAATTCCCTAAATTTAGAATTGTCAATTGGAATTAATAATCTTCGAGTTACAAGGCATTACAGTTCATATCTAAATTGATTATCCTACGCTCACTTAGTACAAATTTAAGTACCGAATGACCAAATTCTATTCCTAATTTAAAATCATTACACTAAAGTTTCTTGAAGTGAAGAAACCTATTATAATCTCCAATGTCACACACAATTTAAATTGCTAATTTATCTTTGATAACCACACAACTAACTAAAGATTATTCTTGTAAATAAACTTAACAATCATCATAAACTAAACTCACAATTAGATTTAAACAATTTCTTCTATTCAAGCATCTCCACATGGAACTAATCCCTAGGGCCAATCTAGAAATTGAAAACTAAACTCAACAATGCTATTAAACTCAAAATCATTCATAGAACTTCCTAATTCGATAAATCTATTTGAAATTGATTGAGAAATTAAATAAATGGCACACTGCTTCCTAATTCGATATTCAAAATTATGTGAGAATAAAACAAATGGCACACTGCTACTTAACCTCACGAAGATTTAAGCATGTTGAATATAAAAAAGGTAAGATTCATAAGAAAGACTGTTTTTTACATATCTTTGAATATCAAAAAGGTAAGGCTCACAATAAAGCATGTTGAATACCAAAGATATGTAAAAACAACCTTTATTGGGAGGCTTACCTCCATATATAAAACAACATAGTTTATCCAATATAAAGTGGTTTCTAGGTGTCAAAAAGGGTAAAATAGGGTAGGTTATAGTGGAAATAGTAGAATAGTGTCAAAAGGATAACAAAAGTAGGGCCCAACATATTTCACGTGTTTTTGAGATCTTCCATGTACTTGTATATACATGTATGAATACCTCCCTAGTTAAGAGGGAGTGTTGAAGAATGTAACTAGGTTCGGTCTTCATAATTGTATAATGTAATTTATTTATCAAAATAATTTTTATTATTAATAAAAATGGCATATTAAAGCAAGGGTTTCATGCTTGGGTCATCATTTTTTAGATTAAAGCCTCCATTGTAGGCTTCTAGGTTTTATATTGAGTCAATAGAGTCATTGTCAATTTTATTAGACCCTTCTTTGGCTTTTGCATCATGCAAAAAGAATTATTTTTGAGTAAAATAGGTCATTTGACACCTCCACACCAAGTCTCTCTTATCCATATGAATTCAACCTACATTAGGGCAATTTGACCCACAAAAGAGGCTTTATATAGAGAGGTAGGTCGATCCATTTGCATCACTCACTCAACAAGTTCGATACACAATAAAGAGAACCAAAAAAAGTGTGAAGTTGCTAAAGAAGGAAGAATATTGTAGGAGAAGACAAAATTGAAGTTTTGGGCTACTTTTATCTCACACGTGTGAAGTTACTAGGCTATTTCTGGGGCCAAAATTCTAAATTCTATTGCAAGTTGAAGTTCTGCTACTAGGGATACCGAAATTCTACTACTGCAAGGTCGAATCTGCTACTGGAAGACTATCACTTGGAGAAGAAGGAAGGGCTACCTTGGTGATTAGAGGAAGTTTGTGTCTAGGTCAAAGAGTCTTGGACCATCTCATTTTGTTTTTGAATCTACTGAAGGAAGAGTTCTTACTAGGATTTCCCCTTATGGGGGTTTTTCCCTGGTTGTTCACCTGCATCTTATGTCTGTTGTTCTTGTGATGTTTATATACACATAAATTGGTATTTAGTTGATGAAACATAATATAATAAAGAAGTTAAAGAAGGAGACATAATTCACAAGTAATTATCAAGAAGAGAAATCAAACCATAATTACTACTAGCATTGATTTCTCAATAGTTGGGTCAATACTAGTGGTTTCAAGCACATGGTGTAAATAACATATGGTATTGAGCTTGTGGGTTACATGTAGTGAAGCCTTTGATAGGATTGACGATACTCCATCATAATGTATCAAGAGGAAAGTGGTGAAGGCTCACTTGGTTGACTTGGCCTACCTTTGCCAAGGGAATAATAGATCTAATGGTTGGTTTTTCTTGTATTTTGTTTCTATGATAATTCACATGTGATTTATATGTGAAAAATTGTATGCTTTGTCAGAATTATTTTTCTCTAATATTCTTAATTCTTTCATCACGAAGATTGCTTTGTGCTTGAAGTAGCCATAGAGATGTGGGTCCATAAGAAAAATATTATTGAAGAATGGTGGCAATATGATTAGCATTTTATTTTAGGTTTATTGAGATAATTACATGGTAGTGGGGTAAGAGGGTCCACTTAGAAGAGCTACTAGAGAGTGGTACCACAAGTTTCAATGCATCATAAGGATTATGTTAAAATAGGTCTTAAATAAGGGTGTCGTTAGCCCAAAATATTTTTTCCTTTTACTTATTCATGCAGAGTTATACTCCCACATGAATACTATTGTACTGGAAAAAATTTCAAATTCTCAACTATAATTTATGCAGGAATTTTGTGGACTATTAACAAAGAGCAAGGTTTCTAGTGATAATTCACAAATTCTCAATATAGTTGTTAATGTAGGAATTTTGTGGGTTGGTAGAAAGAAATGGGGTTTTGAGGGTCATAAGGGAAAGGGAGTGCCAAGTGCTATAACTCATTGACATATGTGTGGGGTCCAATAGTAATACTTAACTCAATTTCTTGACTATGAACTAAGAAGGCTTAGTTGTAAGGCTTAGATGTACTACTTGATTACCTAGGCATTAGATATTAATCTTCCCAATTGTTTTTCTCGTTGCACTATAGCACAATATGATTGATTGACTTATCAAACATTGGTTTTAGGTAGCCTAGGTAAGTTTTAATGCACATTGGTGTATGTGGAAGTGAAATTTTGTATATATAGGTGTTATCTAATACAATACTATTTGAAGGGGTATCAGCATGGGCTACAAAGGTGTCAAACTAGGTGAAAATAATTGTATATATTGCATCTATTACCTTATCATAAATTTCCTTTTAAAATAAAGAACAACATGTTATTTATGGATAATGGAATATGTCTCTAGCTTGAAAAGAATTTATCTAAAATATAGGCTATAGTAAGTTCTCTAATACCACTAATGGTGTTCTTTATTAGTAAATTAGAAAATTCATAGCATGAATAATATAATTCAGCCAAATTTATTATATAAATGATATATTACAATAGCAATAGGCAATAAAAGAACTAGAATACCACAAAATGTTATATCTTCATTTATGAGAGGAATGTTCACTTACCTTTCTAAGGGTAAACCTCCAAATCACCACAGAGTTGATTACAATATACTTCAAAAGACACCTCCTTACACGACTTATACTTCTCTATATAATTCTATTTACCTCCTAGGAACATTCTAGAGGAGGAAATTTCTAGTAGGTAGAATATTCTAGTAAGACTTCTTACAAATATTGTTTTCACATGACTACATGGACCTTATTTGTTAGAGATGGCCTCTAGTATGCATAACAACATATCTATGTAGTTAGGGGGTTAGGATGGGACCCTAACAAAAATGACAAATGTAATTGAGTAAGAATCATTTTTAAATGATTATGAGAAGCACAAGTTAATGAAAAGATTGAGAGAAACACGATAAAACAACATGAAACATAAGAATCTTCTTAAATTTGTGTCAAATACCAATCAAAACCACTTGTGGCTCAAACAGGGTGGCATAAATATGCCAAGCCTTAAATAAATCAATGTGGAATCAAGGAAGAGAAGTCATTTTGCAAAATAAAGACAATATTAGATTTGAAATTTAAGGAGAAAATATAATGTGATAAAGAATTAAAAGATAAGAGAAAATTAAGATACTATAAGGAAGAGGTCAACCATAATCTAGAAGATCAGAAGTATCTCTCTATTTTAATTAGCATAAGGAAGAACATCAACTTTGTTAAAATAAGATTGAAACTCTCATGAGCTTAATAGTGAAATAAGAAATTATATAATTCCTCTAGTATCATGGGTGTTCTTACATCTTCATTAAAATTCAGTTTCAAAATATTTCTTATAACAATGACATTACTAAAAAAATGCTTTCTTTAAAACCTTTCAAATATAAAAATAAAATTTTAAAATAAACCAACTAACTCATCTTTTCTGAAAAATAGATTAACTAACCTCAATACATATTAATAATCACCATTTTCAAATAAAATCATTTACTAAACACTAACCAAATACTTCTTAAAAAAACTAATAAAATTACACACATCATATTCAAACTCTATGGGGTTTTTATATAGCCATAAACTTAATATACTCATATACACGAGGGTTGCATAAATTGTAATCTTATTTCATCACTTTTATCAAACCCCATATCACTATGAAGTTAATACATTCTTGACATATTCAATAAATGATGATAAAAGAATAGTAATATTCCTTTTAACTTTAATTTTCTTTCCTCACCTGTCAATTATGAATCCCCTTCCCTTTCCATGAAAGCACATTGCATTCAATTATGCTGGGGAAAATAACTTTTTATTTTTAAATGAAGTAACTTGCTTTAAAGTAAAGCAACTTTCTTTAAAGTAAGGCAATTTTGTACAAAGGATACAACTATACAATCTCTTTTTCTGCTTTAGGAGTGCTCTTTATTAACGGGGTATATTCGATGAGACTCATAATTAGGTCACACAACATGGTGGTAGTGAATCATTTATTAATGTATCACAATCTAAATGATTAATATTTTCCTTATTTCTATGGAATGAATATTTTTTATTATATGATATTTTATAATTAATGACAATGTATTAGGTAGATAAAAGTTGGTAGTTAATATATATCATACAAGAATTCAAGTTTTGCTAAGTAATATGTCAATGATTATAGTGGATGTGTAGTGGCACATGTAAGAGTGGTTGGGCTAAGTGTAAATTTTAACTTATGGTTACTTTGTTAAAGGATACCAAATTTAATGGTATCTATTATTGTTTTGAAATGTTAAATTTGGGTGTGTTAAATTAATCATCATAAAGGAGATAATTTAAAAAATGGTTAATTATAGTTTTTGGTGTATTTTAACCCATTGAAATGTTTCTATGGTTAAAAACAAGTACGTGCTTTTGTGATCTTTTAACTTTTCTGATCCTCTATCAACCACCACAAATTAGATGTATTTAGTTTTATTGATGCACAAATAACCATAGCACAACTTCATAAAAGTTGGAATTAACTCTCTCACACACAATTTCTATGAAATGACTAATAGGGACATTCAAAAGGGGAATGACCCTCCTACTAACAAAATGGTTAACTCGTTGCGGAATAATTATAGCATGTGCTTTTTTAGTCTTCACTTATTTTCCTTTGTGTAACATCTGTACGTGAACATATGAATAATAAAAGAAGTTGAATACACCTATTTTGTGGCACTTTGTCATTGTTGCTGTGAATATAAAATCTTCTTTCCTCCCATTCCTCATTGGTAGTGAGGATTAGTCCATTAAAACATATGAGTCCCAATATACGAACATTTTTATGCCAACATTAGCACTAACAAAGTTTATAACCCATTTATTAACATAATAGTTCATTGATTATGTTTATAGATATTAGCTCATCTATTCTCTCCTTTCTTTATAAGCTCAAAAAAAATCTATTTTCCTAGAGGATTGAATTAAAATTTTGATATTTTAAGTTTGATGTCTAATTTATTTCGTTCGAGCATGATTTCCTCCAAAAGTGGGTGGGGTAAATATGAGAGAAAACATACACCCTCTTATTTCCCCCAACCTTCATGAGGGTGGGGTGGGGGTGGGGTGGGGTGGTGGCGGAAAATATGAGAGAATAAATTATTGTTTTCTCTAATATTCCCCCCACCCCATGAGGGTGGGCATGGGGAGAAATACGAGGGAAAACATAATTGTGACTTATAACGTAGATTCACTCAGTATGAGTATTAAGTGATTACTTCAATTAAATTTTATATAGAAAAATTAAAATAAAAATAAAGATAAACTTTATTATTTTTATTAAATAAAGAAATATATATTTTTAAATATAACATTATGAAATAATACCATTTATTTACTTATTAATACATTATTTCTATAGTTTGAGGGGTCTTGATGGTTAAGAAGATGTGACTTTTCGTAAGAGGTCATAGGTTCAAATCTATAAGGAAGTAGAGTATGTAATTTTAGTAATCAAATTATTGCACAAAGGTAGATTCCTTGTTCCAGAACTAGATTTCATACACACTAATTTAATGTCTAACTTAGATGTAACTTAAAAATTAAACTATTATCAGTATAATATATGTTAATTTTTCAATTAAAAATCATTATTATATTAAAATAATGATATTCTAAATTATTCATAATAATAATATTACAATTAGAAGTACACTTTAGTCAGCAATTTTGGAATCACAAAGCATTGTAAATTATACCCTAAATTTTACACATAATTTCAAGATGACCCTTTATCCATAAACTGTCATGGATATTCCATTGGACATTTTGTCACAATAGATATGATAAAATATATCTTTGAAAATATGAAATCTACAATATGAGGGCTTATTTCTCTTTAGATTTCTATATTTGTAAATTATTGTTTATTGCATATACATGCAAATTATAATTATGTAGAAAATTAATAACAATGAATAAAAACTCACAAACCATAATTGACACAAGATATAACCTAGGAAACCTCTTCGAAAGAAAACCCAACTAGAAGGTGGGGTTGTTTTTCTATCTTTTCTGAATAGAAATATGGTTGTGAGTATAAAGAAGTAAGGCACATGGCCCGTGGGCTACCACAATGCACAATTCCTATATGTATTCTCTCTACCTATCCCTCTTAGCTACTTTTCTCATCTATGGAAAAAATGCACTTGAAAAGAATTGAAATCATTTTCCTCCTAGTGGTCTCATTATAACACAACCCAATAGCCTACTAGTGGTTAGGATTTACTTCCTCAACTCTTAACCAAAGTAGCAATATTGACTCTTCTAGAGTTTTATTTATAATAATCATACGGCTAGCCCATTTTCTATAAATAATGGGGGCTGACATGGCATCCTCTTCAATTATGGTGGCCAAAATAGGAAGGTCAATTTTCAAGTCACATAATGTGTGCATATGAACTCTAATTGAGGTGATTTTTACACAACTGGAAAGGTTTAGAATAGGAAAATAAGATGTGACGTTATAGAGACAAAGTTTAGCCCCCAAAAATGCTCTTGGAATGTTTCAAACCTCAATTTGCTAAATTGGGTCCCACAAGTAAGAATGGTCATGTGAGTTGAGTCATCCACGTTTTCCACTCTAAAGTATCAAGATGAATGATGAACAATACAATGATCCAATATGAATATATAATATATATATAATCCTATTTTGAACAAATTCTTAATTATACTATCTGTTGTTCCTCTGAGATGATAATGGTCAATTGATCATGCTAAAGCATCTACGTTATTTGTTTTGGGGTTTTTGTTTTGGTTTTTATGGAGGAATAATACATAAAACAAACTATAAGAATGATGTATTTAACCTTTTTAGATAGTACTAATAAATAACCAAAGGGATGCTATTTAACTTCACACAGTAATTTAAGTTGATAGAATGCGTAGAAGAATAGTAAGAAGATATGATTACTTTAATCTTTAGATAGAAATATAAATCATAATAAGTGGGAAAAACTTTGACCAATGTTCAGAACTTAAACAAAATATGCTTAAAATTACATAAGATACTGACAATTTTATGATTTAGAGGGAGCCTTTCGGACAAACAGTCCAATATCTCAATCTCTTTATAATAATAACTTCAGAAGGAATTTTAAGAATATTTATAACAAATTTATTCTCACTTAATATCTATGTAAAACTTAAGCATATGCAGAATTAACAGAATGAATGAAACACATGAAAAACTTACAGAAGAAAATGAAACTGTATGATACCAAATTCAGAATCCTTTGCTTTATTATCAGTGATCTAGAAAACGCTTGTACATCAATGCTTTACAAAATTGCTTATGGAAACGTACCACCTTTAATAACTCATAGAAGAGAGTTATTTATACTAGTTTAGATAGTAAACAAAATATTGTAAACTGTTTACAAAATACACTGAAAGAAAATAAGAAAAAATATTGTTGAATGATGTGCCCCTATTTTGTAGGAAGTTGTTGATGACTGTGCCTTCAAGTTCTCTTGTGTTGTCTTCTTGTTAGAATGGAAAGTTAATCAATTGTTTCACACAATTGATCCCACCTCTTCTCACTCAACATCTCCAGATTTACCATCCTTCTAAATATCTCATCAACTTTGGTATATCTTTCAAAATTAGGCTTAGTGAGAAAAATATGTCCAACTTCATATTTAATTGTGAGGTCAGGGTTCAAATCTTCCAAAAACTCTTTGTTCGTAATCTGTCCTTTTATCCCTGCAAACTGATTTCTTTCTGTTGCAATAGTATATAACCTTCACAGTAATCCTCTAATTTTACTAGCTGATCATTTGATGACACTAAATCTGGTAAACATTTCTTATGCAACCTACTGAATTTAGAATGAAACCTTCTGACTGCAGTGTTCAAAGATTCACACTTTGTTTCCAGCTGAGTTAATAGATTTTTCTTCATTAGGACTTTCTTAATCTCCAAAATAGTAGTTGTCCTAACTGGAATATCTATCTCTTCTAACTGTTGCCTAGTCTTAGAGTTTAGTACCTTGATCATCCATGTTGCTTCTTTTGGTTTTGTGCCCAATGCTGCCATCTGATTATCTATCTCTGTCCTGCATCTAGCAATCAATTCTTGATGCTCAAAAATGATTTGTATGGATGGCATACTTCTATTATGGAGTGGATGATATCTAACCAAATTTCTTATTTGGCTTGGGCCAAAGTGTCTAGCATTAGAGTCTTACTCTCTAATTGTTTGACCCTTTGTTCTAACCTGTGTGATTTCTGCATTTCCTCTACATACAAGGTATCATTCTTTACCTTCTGTGACTCTAGGGCTTGGAACTTCTGGAGTAGCTTTTAATTTTGTTGTTTTTGTACCTGTAACTCCTATGATAATATTGTTGTTTCAATTGTTCAGGAAGATGAAGCAATATCAATAGGAGATGAGCTTAGATCTGTACCTATTATGGGAATTGTTGTCACTGAGGTCACAACAAGTTGTGCTGCCTATTTTTCCTTGAGCAGTTGTTCTATTTGCTCTTCCATTTTCTTGATGTGTATGTTTTTCTCAATAATGAGCTTCAACATCTCCTCCCTATGTTGTTCATTTTCTTACATCTCTTTGGTTTGTGGATCCTTGGTTGAATGCAATTTCAACTGTTTCTTCAATGTTGCTAGCTATGTATTCTTATTTTTGAGCATTTCTTCAATTTCTTTATAGTATTGGGGATCATATACAAACTTATTAATAATATCTTCTAAAGATTTTAATTTGTTATCTTTAGATAAAGATGATAAATTTTCAATCTTAAGCTGTGACTGCACATTTGACAAGGCAGTTTTGAGCTTTGAAATAGACAAGATAGTTGTAGTCATTGTTGAAAATAGAATTTCCCCTGATTGCCTATGCAAATCCATTTGGTCAATAGGATGTATTTGGTTCACATCAAACAAAAATATAGTCTTATTGTAATCTCCCGTGGATTTGGGAAATGGAATTTGAGCTTGCAAAAATTCCATTTGCATCCTTCCTCTTTCACTATCAAAGGCAGAGAGAAGCTTGTGCTGACAAGTGGATGTTTGTTTCCAAAACTGATTGTATAGTTGCGATTTAATACTTTCATTCTTTTGTTTGATTTCCAAAAATGTTGAGAAGATATTAGTATCTTCGTTGAGCTATTCTCAGTTGACTGAATAATCTCCATAGGTTCAGTTGAAGAAGTAGAAGGAGGTTTGGTATCAGTGGTTCCTGCTGATGAAACATCTTCCAATTCTCCAAGACCAATTATTTCTGGTGGCTTGCTTCTTGTTGACAGTGAAAATCATGTATTCAGTTTCTTTTGTAGTATATAATACTCTTTAACTGATTCTGTAGCTAACTCAGTTTCTTCTTTGGCTCTTTTGTGTTGAGTACATTGAGTGACTAGAGTCTTTACCTGTGAAGTGGATATAACCTATTCATCTGCTTCTAGGAGAGTTCCTTCAAACCGCTGCTCCTAGTTCATAAAATTTTCCAATTTTGGCCTGGGAGTATGGTTGTAAGATGTTTCCTTCAAATGAACTCTTAGGGCTGAAATGATCCCAAAAGGATCATAAGACCAAGTGAAGCTTGGTTGGAGATTCATACTCTTCAATAATTTGTCTACCTATGTACCTATAGACCTAGTATTACAAATGAATGTCCCTACCTTGGCTTTGAGTTTGAACTATGAATTTTTCTTGCTTGAGACAAAATGGACTTCATCCATATTTATCATATGCCTAATGTATTCTAGTGAGAATATCCTCATTGGCACATACTTAAGAAGTTTGTATGGAGCCAACTCACTACCATATATCCTAATCTCAGTGTAGTTTTGGTAGAGGTACCAGTCACCAGTCTTGGTGTGCTCTAATAACTGCAATCTCTTCTTAATCTATTCTTCAATTTTGGGCTCTACCTCGTTATTGAGTAATTGAAGAACTAGATGTACAAAAGAATCTATAAACTGAGAGAAAGTAAACTTTGATGATGCTTCTTTCACTAATTCTGTCCAGTGAATCACTGATTGATTCAATCCCTACTCATCTTGTCTGTTAAGCTGAATGGGAAATGAATCTCCTTGCTGAAACAAAATCAAATGGATTATGACTGAGCTATATCTAAAAACTCCTTGAGTGGTAAAATTCATAATTTTTTCATGTATATTATTAGCTAGAAATTAGCTATAATTATACATGAAAGGAGGTTGATATTCTTTGTTGAAAATGGAAAAGAATACAAGGATGGCTTCATCAACAAATTGATCATTTTCATAGCCTAGGAGGTATGATAGCAGGGATATAATATGTCTAGTGGCTCCAGGGAACATAGAATATGGATAAGGTGGATTTCTCTTGGGTAATTCAACATCTTCTGGTAGAAAAAGTTCAAAGATAAGGGCTCTCTGTGGGAAAGTGAGTTTATTGTAAAGGTCCATGAGAGCTGAGGGAGTCAGATGGAGGTATCATTAACATTTCATTTATGCTCTGAGTAGTAATGGTGATCAATATTTTTCCCTCTTGAGTCATCACTGTTCTGTGTACAGGATCATACTTGGCTTGACACCAAGTGAATAAATCAGGGAAGTGATGAATCTTGGGAAATGAGCACAAGGGAAAAAGTGTCTCCCAGAAACTAATGGGATCCTCTTTATAACCATATTTATTCTTTAACCATAAATGCAATTCGTGGAAATCAAATTCGCATTCACAGTCAGTAGCTTTGAACAGGGAGTCTATAAGGGGAAGGTGATCTAAATCAAGCAATGTTTTAGATGGATTTACTTCTTCGACAAATTTCTATGTTTTAGCCTTGGGAGCCATTTTTTTGCAGGTGGGGCATTTGGAAATTGTTTTGATTGAAAGACGGATGACAGGGGAAAATACATAGAGTGAAAACGGCTTTAGGTGATAGGACAAAAGCATAAAAGTGGTAAAATGTATATCCATGGGGTATTTATAAATGAAATCGAGCGTAATTTTCCGTTTAAATCTAGCTGTAGGAAATTAATTTGTAGAGGAGCGAGAATTAATGTTTAACAGGGGATTAAATGGTTAACTGAGGCTGGTAACGACTTTGGAGCATAGGGCACAATGGCTTTGTGACGTGGCAGGTGGCGAACGGGTGAGATATAATGGACTAGTGACATGGAGGGTTGTGAATGGAGGAAGGGATAACGGGTCTATGACATGGTGTGGGAAAAAGGTCAACGGTTGGATGGAGGAAAACCATCGGCAGGATTTTGGGGGCGGGAGGGTGCGATGGTTTTCGGTTTTGAGGTTTGGGGGATCGAAACGCTACGAGAATGCCATGTAGAAAAATATGGCAGCCATTAAAACTACTTTTCGGACCCCCCCGCTCCCTCCCTTGAATTAATGAGAAATGTCTTAAAGGGGGCCGAAAAGCTTCCTTCGCCGTTGATTCGGGCAAATTGAATCCTATCCATTGAAAGGTGCCCGACGATTATTCGGCGCTTGATTTGAATTTTTTTCATTTACGTTGTTTACGACAACATCATATTTATTGACTATTTGCAAAGCAATCATGTTTATTATAATAATTTAAACCCTGATTAAGGATTTAAATAATATTTTTAAACTAAGAAAAAATTTTAAAGGCGCATTTGAACTAGTAGCCTGAATTAATTTTTCTAAAGAAAATATTTTCTTTGATTGCTTATCTAACCTTTTTTATTTGCCTTCCTTTTTAAGAGAAATTACCCTATCATTTTTTATGATATGGACCTGAAATAATAATAAATCCTAACATTTTTTTATTTTCAATTTTGTTTTCTAGCCCATATCCTAACTTACAATTTTTTCTATGGCATTTTGATTTCTTCAACTAATGGCTAACTTATCAAAAATATAAGAGCTACAACATTGGCTCCAACTGGGGATTGCTTTCTCCTGTAGAATGCAGAGAACTTGCAGATCCATGTGCCTTCTCCTTGGGCTATGGAGTCTTTGCTGTAAAAATCATACTGACGGTTGAAAAGTAAAATAAAGCCGGACTTTTTACAATGATGGTAGTAAAATCTACTTCAACTTCTCAATACTGAATATAATGCTTCAAAAATCTTCCATTAATAGGAAATGTGGAATATTGTCCCTCTATATTTTGTAACACAAAACTGTTGTTGCCTTTTACTTCAGCAATAGCTAGAGGCCCAAACCATAGGTTGTCAAACTTTCCATGTTTTCCTTTGTCTTCTCTTCTAGAATCCCATCTTAGAACTAGATCTCCCTCCTTGAAGTCCCTTTCCTTGGCTTTTCTGTCAAGCAAGCTCTTCATTTTATTATGATATTTTTTCAATTTGTATTGGATTTCATCTTTGTTCTCATTTAGTTCAATGATTTTATTTATCCTCCTTGAAAAATCATCAAGTTCATCAGTTGATTCCTGTAGAAACTTTAAAATAGGGAAAGCCAAGTTGGTATGGAAAATTGCATCTTTCCTGTAAACTAACTAAAAAGGAGATTTTCCAGTAGATCTCTTTGGAGTAATCTTGTTTTCTTGGACTGCATAAATAAGATGAGTGTCCTAGCTCTTTTTATGATCTGTTAAAGTTTTTTTGACAACCTTTACTAGACTTTTATTAGATGATTCTGTAATACCATTACCTTGAGGATAATATGGAGTTCAATGGTGTAAAAAAATCTGGTATTTTTGGCAAAACTCAATCATTTTAACACTGGAAAATGTTGTGGCATTGCCAGTAACAATTTGGCTTGGGCAACCAAACCTAGATAAAATGTTTTCTTCAATGAATTTAATCACTACTGCATCAGTAGCATTTCTTACTGGAATTGCTTCCATCCATTTAGTAAAGTAGACTGTTGCAGTAAGGATCCATCTATGTTTATTTCTTGAAGTGGGATGAATCTCCCCAATAGAATCTAATCCCAATTAGAGAAAAGGTGTTGAGACCAGTGTTGGGATTGGTGGAAGAGTTGGCTCTCTTTGCTTACCAGTAAACATCTAACAAGGGACACAACTTCTGACCTTTGATCCTACTTGTAAGAACAATGTTGGCCAATAAAATACCGCCCTTAATATCTTATATGTTGTTGCTCTACAAGCATAATGTCCTCCATAAAATATTGCATGAAACTGATCAATGATCCCTTCGGTCTCTGATTCTATCAAACATAATAACAAGATATTGAGTGGGTCTTTCCAGTACAGATTTGCATTTATGATACAGTATTTGACTGCTTTCAACTTGAGAGTTTTACATTGACTTTTGGAAAATGATGCAGGCCACTCAAAATGAATCAAGAAATTTACAATATCTTGATACCAATTTGACAAAAGAAAATTCTCATCAATATCTACAGAGGTCTGTTCTGAAGGTAAAGGTTCTTATGGATTCTTTTCTTCAGGATGTTGGGAATGTTCTTGTGGATTCTCCCCTTCTCTATTTTGGGAAGGTTCTTGTGGATTCTCCCTTGGTATTTCCAAAACAGAGTTGACGCCTAACAATTTACAATTGGACTTAGCTAGAAACTTAGTTAATCCTTGACCCTTTACTAGATTTGTGGTTTTGATAGTTAGATCATACTCCAAAATTTGAGTGATCCATCTACCCCTCCTCCCATCAGTATCTAGTTGGGTGAGAAAAATTTTAACAACACGGTTGGGAACATAGGCTATGATGGTTGAATATAGAACATACATCCTAAAATATTTCAAAGACTGGACTAGGGCATAAGCCTGCTAAAAAAGGCTATAGGTTGGTCATGGGAATCTTCATTCTTTTGTAGTAAAACAAAAATAAGGGTTGTTTCAGAGGCAAAGGAAAAGATACTGAATAGTTTGGTATAATCAAGACTGGCTGAGGTTGGAGCTTCAGAAATAACTTTCTTGATTTAATCAAATGCATGTCTAGAAGAGATAATCCATTTAACTTCATGACCCTTCTTAAGCATATTAGTTATATATTCGACAATTTCAGCATAATTGGGTATGAATCTTATTAAAAAGTTGTTTTTACCACGAAAAGCATGAACTTCCTTTTATTTCATGGTAATGATAATGTTTGAATGGCTGATACTCTGTTTGGATCAATGAATAATCCATTTTTAGAAATTATATGGCCGAGCAATTTCCCTTTTGTGGTAGAAAATAGAGACTTCTTTGGATTCAACAATATTTCGAACTTCCTACATCTTTCACAAACTTCATCAAGTGCTTTAAATGTTTTTATAAAAATTAGAAAATATTGTAAGATCATCAAGATAAATAACAAGAAATTTATTTACCTAGCCTACAAAGGTTATATCCATATCTCTCTAGAATGTAGCTCCTGCATTTGTCAAACTGAAAGGCATCCTAGCATACATGAAAGTATCGGTGTTGTGAAGGCAGTATTTTCCCTATCCTCCTTGTCAACCATAATCTGATTATAACCAGAAAAACCATCTAACATAGAAAGTCTGTTAGCTCCAAAAACTTGTTGAAGTAATTGATCCATTTTAGGTAAGGGATAGTTATCCTCTAATGATGCTATATTTAAGTTTCTAAAATCAACATAGAATCTAATTTCACCATTCTTTTTCTTGATAGGTACTAGGTTGGGAATCCAATTAGAATATCTTAGTGGAAGAATAATTTGTTCATCTAACATTTTCTTAAGCTCTTTCTCAGTAGTTGGTAGAAGAACTAGGTTAATTTTTCTGAGTTTTTGCTGGTAGTGTTTAGCTTTAGTTTTTAATGGGATATTATGTGCAATGAGGGATGTGTCATAGGTTTTAATATCAGCATAAGACCAAGCAAAAACATATTTGTATTTTTTAATTAACTTAAGATATTCATTTTTAATTTCTGGGGTTAAAGATGCATAGATTTTTATAATTTTCACGTGTTATTGGGTTCCAATATCGATTTCTTCGATATCATCTTCAGGAGAAATGGATGGAGGGTTTCGAGGGACATCATTATAATCGAATAATTTCTCTAAAGGAATTAACCCTTTACGAATGAAGTTTTTTTATAATTGTATGATGTCATGGTCTACAATCTTGGAGTTTAGTTCTGGATCATCATTAGCTTGAGGATTACTAATGTTAAGGTTGTCTTCATCAATTTGAAAAAGAGAAAATTCACCTACACCTACAAGTTGAAGGAAAGATTTTAGTTGTTCATCGTCCTCAAATACCTACCAATGATTTTGGTTATTTGGTATGGATGGTATGTATTTGACCTGGATTTGGTATAACACTTGTGTTTGATCAGGAATCTTAAATGAGCTTGTAGAGATAGCCAAAGAATCTACATGTATATTTTCATTTCTAGGGATATAAGTCATATTGAATGCATCAAAGAAATTTTCAATGGAATCCCAAACCTCATTTTGATAAGACCTAAGCCTAGGATTCTTTGTTTGGCAAATTTTTCGAACTTATCTTACAATGAGTTCGGAGTCAGTGAAAACACTCAGGTTGTGTACCTTTAAACTCTTGGTTCATTGTAGTCCTAGAAGGAAAGCTTCATATTCTACTACATTGTTGGTAACTTCAAAATCAAGTTTACATGATTGTGTAATGTTTTCCTTTTCTGGTGCGATTAGTACTACCCCAACCCCCGCTCCATCTTTTGTACAAGAACCATCAAAGAACAACTTCCACACATTAGTTTTATTTGATATAGGGTTTTCAACTACATCTTCAATTTTTACTTGAGATTCATGTATTTGATTTGAAGAGAGTTGAAAGCAGCCAAAATCTTGATCGATAGCATAGATGGAGTGGTTCTTTGGTTGATATGTTTTGCATATAGCGTGTACAAATCTAACTTCTCTATACAACCTAAGTTGTTCTCCCCCATAAACTAGAATAGTGGCATAAGACATGTCCATATGAAGAGTTGCCCCTAATTTGGCACAACAAGACCTTGAAAGGAGCATTTCAAATTTGGGAGGGATATCAGTGACAAATATATCTAATACTATGCTCTTTACTAGGATTTGGGCAAGAGTGACTACTAAATCCTTAATCAATCCTAGACAAGGTACCCTCTTGGAATCAAAGGTGTACAAATCATGATAGGATCTAGTTATGTCAAGATTTAAATGATCCATGATGGTTTTTGGCATGAGATTATGTGATGCCCCAGAATTTAGCATACAATTGTATAACATGGAATCATTTTCCTTTAGTGTGACATAGAAAGGGGGTATTATTTCATCTATCATATCTGAGCTAGAACCAAAGATAACTGTTGGTTTTTCATCCTGAAGGCTAATGACATCGCTTTCAGCGTCAACAGAGGTGTTTCGTATCCATTTGGAAAGTTTATTTTTATATCTAAGGTTTTTTGAAAGTTCTTAAAGTGGTGTAGGGATCTTAACTCTTTCTAAATCCTTTTCAATGTTAAATGTAGTTAAGACAATTTTATCAATTTGAGCAGTATCAGTTGACTGATTTAATGGTCGAATAGTAGTTGTCTGAGTTTCAATAGCTTTGGTATGAGGTTCAATTATTGGAGGTTCCATAGGAGGTCTTCTAGGGCCAGGTCTAGGTCTAACATCATATCTTTTGTTTAGCTTTGCAATTAGAAATTCAGAGAAGGCATGGTATTTGGAAACTTGTGAGGATTCTTGATCTTCTTGAACTTGTTTATTCTGTGAAAGAGGAAAAATAGTGGTCTGACCAGAAGAGGTTTCCATATTGTTAATGTCTTTAGTGATAGTCATGGCATTGTCATCAGGCTGTTGATCATCGATCAAGAAAGGAGTTGGAACCTGTTGATAATTACTAGGTCTTTGAAGAATTTGTAGTTGTGGTGTTCTTTTGTATTGATCTTGATTCTAATTTTGAATTCAAGTGACCATTTGTTGAATTGTTTTGGGTTGAGTTTCAATCTTGGAAATTCTATTGGATAGATTTCTAAGAAGTGAAGTGATCTCATCAATTTTGGAATCTTCAGTTTTAGTTTTTGAAGAAGTAAAGGCCTCTTGAATAGATTTAAGATTTCTTTGGGCCTTTTCCTCTTTAGCTTTCTAGGTGGTTGAGGCAACCTATTTATTTCCACCTCTATAGCATTAGTTTGCATGTCTTCAATAGTCCTAGAAGTTATTTCTCTTAACATTACAACAAAATCGTCTTCAAAGGCTTTTGAAAACCTATATTTGGTCGCTGCTACAAGGGGTTTTCAATCAAGGGGCATCTTATGGTAAAGTTTGTTGAACCTTTTAATAAAATCAACTAGAGGTTCACCAAAATTTCTTTTTAGTTCTTCAAACTTAGTCAAAAAGTAAAGAGCATCTTTCTTCACACCCCATTGGTTTTTGAATATATTCGTTAACTCCTCCCAAGACCTAATAGAATTTGCAGGTAACTGCCTAAACCAGGTTCTAACATTTCCCTCAAGAGATTGGACAAACAACCTCATATAAACATTTTCTTATTCTTTGTTCATATTATCTGCAAAATCTAGAAATTCTTGACGATGGTCCTTAGCTGAGGAACCAATTTCTCCATTATACCTAGGAAGGTGTTTTAAACATCCAGGAGGGAATGCATCGAGGTTTTGAGGCAAAACTAAAGCTGCATTTCTAGCTTGTACAATGGGTTGGAATGCCATCGTAGAATATGGTGTATGAGGTGTTTGTATAGATGATGAAGAAGAAAAAGAGGAAGATGGTGATAGAGAAAGTGTATATTTGTGTGGAGGTGAAGAAGGAGGAGATATCCTAAATGATTCTAAGGGAGTTCTAATAACTAGCTTTGAACCTGTGAGTGAATGTCCTCTTTTGTTTCAAAGAGTGGGTTTGAGTATACAAAGAAGACTTCTTCAGGTTGTTTAGAAGTAGAAGGGAATGAATAAGTAGTGGGGGATATGAAGTCTGTAGGTTTGTATTTAGGGAAATGAACACCCAATTCAAACTCAAATTTAGGTGATCCTAATGGTAGTGTGGGTTCTTGACATGTTTCAAGTGAGTGAATAAGGAAATCTGATTTAAAATCAACACCCATATCTAAAAGTTCAGAAACCTTAGGTGATAATTGTGTCCAATCTAGATTGGATGGAATGTTTCTAAACAGATCTGATGATAATATATCTTCAGATTACAGGGCTGAAGAAGAAAAAGATGGTTGAAGTTTTCTTTTGGAATTGTCCCTTCTCACAAGTTTTTATGGATTTGACAGAGGACTAGCTGTGTTAGATTCAGAATGGCTTCTAGTGTGCTTAATGTTGGGCTCTTAATTTTTCATTATTGTTACGACTTCTTAACATTCATTTAATCTATTTCCACTATTCTTTTATCACATTATTTACCATAATTAATTATATAATTCCATTTCATAATCATTTATGCTCTTGTGGATAAATAATATCTGATCTCATTTATTTTTAATAATTAATGATTATTATGCATGATTTTGTCTTATTCATTCGTTTTAACCTCACTCATGATTTTGGCCTTCAAGGTCTCTTCCAGATTGCAAATTTGGTCTTCAACAGATAATTATATATTCCAACTCAGGAATTCGTTGGCATAAGAAGTGACATTTTTGCGTTGGACGTTTTGGACAAATGAAAGCGAATCTGTAAAATCTGAGACATGGGTTGTGTTTAGAATGGACCAAGTTAGTTTCCTAATGAACAGTTTTCAGGAATTCGGTTTGTATTAAGGGAAAATAAAGGTTCTTTGAAGGACATATTTGCAGATTTGTTGTTGCGGTTGTTTTCCAGAATTGCCCAATTGTAATAACCAAATTCGACTTGTTCCAGCTAAATTAGGATGGAAAGATCTCTTAGATCTCATCTTGAATATTGCGATCAGTTTGTTGCAAGTTTCCTTTGGATGTTTCTATATTTAAAAGACACAATCCAGAGAGAGGGGGGCTGGTTGATGTAAGAATTGAGCTTTGTAACAGTGGAACTCTTGTTAATGAAATTTCCAGCCTTTTGATATTTTTCTCAATATGTGAGTTAAGCACAACCCTGACTAGGGAGTTGGGCCCACTCTTCTGATAAGGTGTTGTGCGTGTGTCCTTTTTATGTATATTGTTTTAGTTGTTGTATTTTCTTTATTGTTGTTATATAATTCCATAGATTGTTGTGAATGTTTTTCTTTCTGCAATTTAACTTCCATCACTGTTACAAAAATGCTTTAATTTCTTAGTCATGAACCCTTAGTCAATATAAGATTGTAACCTTGATCCTGCATATACCTTGCGTGTTACCTTGAAAAGTGTACGCACCTGGATTGATGAATTAATGTAGGAAACAGGATTGAATAATTTGTTCATACTTGGACACCAACTTTTTGGCGCCATTTCCGAGGAAGGCTAACAAGGTGCAAGACACGATCTGTATTGACTAGAGGGTTAATCTCTCGTCTTGGGGAGAGAAGGAGTTTTCTCACTCTGCTCCAGGTCTTAAGCATAGTCATTTATTTGTTTTGTTGTTTCTCATTCGTTTTTTTTTTTTTCGTTTTTATCTTTAGGGCCGATCTCTCATCCTAGGGAGGGAATGGTCTTTTGATGCCCTGCTCCAAGTCCTGATATTAAATTTTTCCTACATTTTTGTTTGTTTTGATTTTGGAAAAACTAATCTCCCATCTTGGGGAGGGAATGGTCCTTTGATGCCCTACTCTAGGTCCTGAGCTTTAGATTTTCTTGTGTGCATTCTTTTCTTGTTGGTTTCTTATCTTGGGGAGGAAAGGGTCTTTTGACACCCTGCTCCAAGTATTAAGCTTTAGATTTCCTTTCAAATTTCTTTTTTGAATAACTAGGAAGAAAAAGGTAGAAATTTGAAGAAATCTTATCATTTCACTCAAAGTGGTGATGTAAGCACCACCCATTCCACTAACAAAATGACAGGAATATTTGAAGGAGGAACTTCAAAGTAGCACATGAGGAAAATCTTCTATTATGGTAAGAAATGGCTCACATTGTTACTTTTGAATTCCCTATAAGCGATCTAGGAGGAGTGACACAAATGCACATAATTCCTCCATCTTCTCTACCAAATTTTCATGGTTTGGATAATGACCTAGATACATTCTTATTTGAGTTTGAAGTAATTTGTAGAGGATATGATTATTGTAATAATGATAAAAGGTTGAAAGCGTTTCCTCTTACTCTAAAAGGAGTAGCTCTCCGATGGTTCATGAGCCTTGGTGGGAACTGCATCAAAACATGGGCGGACATGAAGAATGTATTCTTGGAGAAGTACCAAGACTATTCAAATCCAATGAAGATATTTTTATATAATATAAGGGGAAGATGAAATCGTGGAGGACTATTTGGAGCGATTTAAATACAACCTTCAAAAATCAAAGCATAAGCATTTGGAAAAAGACATCTTCAAAATACTCATTCTTAAAGGAATCAAAGATGAAATTTTAGAAATCTTAAATATGGTAGGAAAATGTGACGTTTTTCAACTATCATATGATGATGTTTTTGATTTATGCATAAGCTATTCAAGAGGAATATCCAAGGCTGGTAAGAATTCTAGAGAATTTTCTTATTTCCTTTCCAAATATACTACAAGAATAGGAGATATAAGAGATGAAATCAATGATTTATTTGAACATTTTAAAGTTGATTTTATTAGCTCTCTAAATTCACTATTGCATGTTTTGCAGGTTAAGAAAAATCAAGCAAAATTTGAAAAAGTGATTTTTCCTCGATGCCAAAAAGAGCATCCCATGGATAGTTTCTCTTTCTTACCTGAGATGAAAACAACATTTCCAAGAGATGGAGAAGCTGTAGCAATTTCACAACCATGGAAACCTTGGCCTACATGTATGTTTCAAAACACTTCCTTTCCATTGTCTTCCTTGCATAATCTATTATGGAATACTCATGTGTTAGGGCAACAATGCCAATCTCAATATAACCCCCATCAATCTTGTCCACAGGTTTGGCACGGTTCATCCTATGATTACATGACTACTCTCCCTCATATTGTAGCACAAAAATATCATCCATATTATTTTCCATATTTTCAAGAACACCTTGCTTGTATATCAAAATCATCCACACATCCCAATCAACTACATCATCAAAATATTCCATGCCCTACACAATATCTTGCTCAACTCATTCCACACCCTCACCATAATAAACCAGTACAACATGCTTACAGTGTTGAATTGCAAAATTTACCTACCCTTCCTACCCAACCTATCTCGCATACACAATTGTAGAAAAATTATATCAAGATTGGAAATGTTTCAAATCCAAAAATGGTAGAAATTATGGAAGAAAAGGAGGTTTCTTCTAGTCAGCGTCAACAAGTTGTTTTAGAAACTCAAGAACTTCATGACATGAAAACTATGGGAAATTAAGAAAGTAAAGGATATATTGAAGATTGGTTTCACTCCATCAGTTGTTTGCAACGTCACTCCATTAACAATTTTTTACACCATATTTTCAAGGGAAGTTGGTCTCTCATACCCTAGTATTTATTGATAGACATTTCTCAAATTTAGGTGTGTATACACTTGAGGCCTTATTTCTAAATTGGCTCTGTTGGAAGTACTCTTACACATAAGTGTGCTTTATTTTTCAAGGTAGAATAGGTTAGTGTAGAAAATGGAATAAATAAGTATATAAATAATTTTTGTTATATGTAGAACGAGTTGTGTTTGCTGCAACTTGCTAAGTATATCAATATCAATGGTAAATATTTGATTTTAATTATGTATGTAGATGTATTATATTGAAAAACAGATTTCTACAAACACTCGTCATCATTTGGAAAAAAAATAAAAATAAAAAATTATCATATCTTAGGGCATGTGGGCCTGATAAAACCACTGAAATCACAGTCGGTATAGTCATGTTTTGAGGAAAAAATGGGCATATTTTCAAAACCTGTTTTTATCCTAAGTAACCCTTTATTTCGAATTTCTAATCCAATTTGAATCACTCAATTTGGATTTGAAATGAAAAAATTATGACCAAAGCATTGACAGTATGTCGAGTAGGCAGCGTAGGAACAGAGTTGGGACAGTCCGTTTTTGGAGGCATAAATGACTAGACTTTTGAAACCTATTTTTATGGTATATCACCCTATTAATCTAGTTTTACAATGTTAAATCACCTGATTTTGATATCGTATGAGAAAGTTATGACCAAAATATTTACTGTCTACCATAAATCAACACCTTTAAAACTCTGTTTTTCCTACTGTTCCTTCGCACATTTGACCCATCAATTTTCATGATTTCAAAAAAACTATTTCTATTGGATATAGCTATATGAATCTACTTTAATATCCAATTTGAATTGGTTAAATGTGTCATCAAATGAAAAAGTTGTGCTTAACCTATTGATATAAGTTGTGAAATCGAAAATGACTCTGTTATGCAAGTTGTTCTAAGTAAATTTGACATATCATATCATGGAATTTTTAAAACCTGTTTCAATTGGAGATATCCCTATTAATTCACTTTCATTTGGATTTGTAATGATGCAAACTAGACAAAAAAAATAAGTTATGATTAAAATACTATTGGTTAGTATGGTTGGCCATTGTTGTCCCGCAGGTAATAAATTAACTCTACTTTGTTATTTGTTTTCCATGGATTTGTTTTACAGAGTAACTACTTGTTAATTTTTATTCATATTTATTGGATTTAGAGAGCCCGATCACCTCTCTTCTTCCATGATTACATGTTTTATTATAGGTAGACGCTCGTTTTTTTGCAAGTTTGAGGAGAATAAAGGAGGTCAATTTGTTTTTGAACAAGTGATTATTGAAGGCAATGATAATGAAATAATAGATTTTCATCCCAACATCTATTAAGAAATCTAATATCATATGATTTTGATTCTTTCAAGGTGCCATGGAAATTGATCATAAGAGTTTGCTACAAATTATTCCTGTTATTTCTCACCAATAACATGAATACTTTTTCATTACCTAATGGATTCATAACAGGAGAACTGGAGAATTGATTTCTATTTGAAGATCCAAGTCATTTCTACCAAAACATTTTTCCATTCATTTACCATTGATAGATTGTTGTTTCTAGAAACATATTGATATTCCCTTAGGAAACAACATTGCTGCAGTCAAAATCATAGCCGTTGCAACTTAAGTTATTTATTTATTTATTTATTTTCAATAAAATTGTTGTTTCTTTTCCGATTCCTCTTATGTTTTTTTTCTTGTGTTCAAAGTCACAAATTTTGTTCCTTCATCAAAATAAAAAGAAGTTCTCAAGTTTCATGATGTTGCTCCATATTTATCCATTTATTCCTGATCCTTATCAGTATACGGTTTCCTCAGATCCATTGGATGTTGTTACTCCTTGGGTGTTGTTACTCCGCTATCGTGGTTACTCTCAAAAAATTTCTAAGTGTCAGATGTTGTTACTCCTTGGATGTTGTCATTCCGCCAATACTGTTACTCCTTAGGTATTGTTACTCCATTGCTATTGTTACTCTCGAAAAAATTTTAAGTGTCAGATGCTGTTACTCCTGGGGTGTTGCTACTCCACTGTTGTTGTTACTCTCAAAATTTTTCTAAGTGTCAGATGTTGTTACTCCTTGGATGTTGTTACTCTGTCAGTGTTGTTACTCCACTGGTGTTGTTACTCCGCCAATGCTGTTACTCTGTCGGTGTTGTTACTCCATCACTGTTGTTACTCCACTGGTGCTGTTACTTCGCCGGTGCTATTACTTTGCTAGTGTTGTTACTCCGCCGGTGCTATTACTTCGTAAGTGTTGTTACCGTTGAAAAGTGCAACAAGAAATGCTAAAAATAGAAAATGCTAAAAATAGCACCGCTATAAATAGCCCAACTAAAAATAGTAGTTCAGCCATTGTGGATCTTAGAAACAACAGGTGAAAAGTGAAAGTGCTAAAAATAGCTTTTCTAAAATAGCATTTCGGGATCCCTTCTTATTTAGTCAGTCCCTGGACTAAACATAGGAAGTAAAATTCGAATTTGATATTAACAGCTGTTTGTAAATTGATTAATTAATTCATCTTGAGTTAATTAGTTAAGGAATTATGAACATGAATTCTATGTGAGGACATGCAACAGTTTCTCCTTTGATTGAGGGATTTATCCATTAGGAGATAATGATGAGTTGTAATTAGTTGGCTCAGTTAACTGAGTCAAGTCCAGTTAGATTAATTTAACAGTTTGTTAAATTAATGAGAGTTCAATTAGTTAATGCTTGCATGCATGTAACTACTGAGTATTCACTCATGGATAACTCATGCATGTTAGTTCAGTCAAAGACCCAGTTGAGATCATATGGAGGGACAATGTACTATCAGTTGCAAGAATATTCCATTGTAAATATTCCTTGCATGCAAAAGGAATATTATTCCTTAAGGATTGTGTAGTTGGATCAGAGGATACAGTGAGTGTGATGAGGAAAGTTCACACATGTGACATCATTGGACCCCAACCAAAATTGCGCAAGGAAATAGGAGGCTTGGAGGGCTTGAGGAAGATATATTCTATGTCTATTCAATCTGTGAGCTATATTATTTGATTGTAGAGGGAGCATGATAGCTTGAGAGATGATTCTTTTTGTAACTTGAACAGGATTTCCACTTGTATGATAATACAGAGTTGGGGTTTTAGGTTGGTTCTTTCCCTAGTGTTATATCTTTTGTGTTATGGTTGATTACTTCTCATTCTCAGTTATATTTTTTCTTGGTTGTTGATGCTCATATTTGTTTAAGCTTCCATAAAGTTTATGGTAGAAGTAGATCTAGTATTATGCTTTAGTACATTGCATATATCAAAAGATCTACAGTGAAAATTCTACATGGTATCAGAGCAAAGGTGATTAAGGAAGAACAGTATACAAGCAGGAGAAGTACGAAGTTTGGTTTTTGAATATTGAATTGAGTTCTTATCACATCTATTTCACCTATGGTGTTCAATGGTTTAAGACTCAAATATGTCCGTGATGGCAGTTCAAATTATATAGCCTGGAAGGATCACATGGAAGAAGTATTAGAAGATAACGGTCTAAAGGAATTCAATGATCAATTAAGAGAAAGAGATCTGACCACTTTGGAAGACATGCAGAAAATTGCAGTCAGCATTGAAGCAAATCTGTTTGCCAAGAGAGCTAGAACAAAGGCTGCAAAGAAGGTCACGATAAAGGAAGAGGCTTCCACTTTAGATCAAGTGCTTCGTAAGATTGAAAAGATGTTTGATAGGTTAACCATTGATAAGCCTGAAGCACAAGTCAGAATTCCAAACTTTTGTGGTCAGCAGAAACCACAATTCAGAATCAAGCAACAAGAGCAAAGAGCACAAGACCAAGGGGCACAACAGCAAGTGAAGACATCCTTACAACAGAATTTTGTACATGGTCTGGAATTAGATGAGGAGAATGTAATTGGAGAGGAGAATCATTTCTTTACACCTGATGATATGCCAATTTTTATCACCTAAGATGAGGAGTATTCAAAAAGCCCAATTGTACGAAGTGATGAAAATTTCATCTTGGCAAATGAAACAGTTCTTGAAGAAGAGTCTGATGAATATCAGAGGGGATACATGAATGCTTTGACAGCCCAGCAGTGACAATATTCACTCAGGAGTAGAGATGTACTCATAAATCCAATTCAGAAGAGGAAGGAAGTGACATTTCCAAAGAATGATCCTCCCATTGTGCATAAAAAGGGAAAAGAGATAGCTAATCCTATCACCAGCAAAACACAATAAGCCAATGAAAGATCAAATCAGCCAAGTGTATCAAAGGAGAAAACTGAAAAGAAGGATGCTTCAGCCAAAGAGGTAGAGAAAATTTCATTTTTTAGCTTAGAAAATGAAATTGCTAAGTTAAAAGTATCTATACTTTTGACCAAGTTGATGAAGAATAGCAGCTATAAAGGTCAGGTGTCTAAGATTTTGAATTTAGATCCATTATCTAATATGGTAAATGTGGAGGATGACCAACCTGAGTTGATCTTTGGTCTAGCATTAGAAGGTCAGTCTTAGGATAGTGATGTAGCCCCTTTTTACATCAGCCTTAAGGTGCATGACTATGTATTACACAACGCTATGTTTGATTATGTAGCCTCTCATAATCTCATGCCTAAGGCAATCATGGAGAAATTGGGTTTGGATATCACTAGAAAGTATCATGACCTTTACTCTTTCGATTCTGGTAGAGTAAGATGCATTAGTCTTATTAATGATTTGGTGGTCAGTTTGGATCAGATTCCAGTGAAAAATGTTTTGATGGATGTGGTTGTGGTGGATATTCCTCCTAGATTTGGCATGCTTCTTTCCAGATCTTGGGGAGAAAAACTTAAAGGGGCATTGTAGCTTGATTTCTCCTATGCTAATATTCCCGTGTTCAGTCAGATGAGGAAATTATACTAGGAACAAAAGATGAAGTACATGATCACTAGTAAGGAGAAACCAGTAAATCATCCAATCAACCATGTACATAGTGATTTAAAATCATTTGTTTTATATTCTGATAGTTTTAATGATGTAAATAGCTAATTAGTTGAAGTAGAAGACATTCCAGAGATCACTAAAAATTTTAGAGAGGTATTAAAGCAAGAAAGACAAAGACTTGATAGTACCGTTTAGCAATCATCCTTTCGACAGTAGCAAAATATTGATGGACAACAAGGAAAAGTAAAAGAGCAAACAGAATTTTAGCATTTGGAAGAAGATGAAGTCGGTTTGTGGAGCATGGATTTCGATGGCGTAGTAGGAAGGGAAGGTGCTGGAATTGGCATTTGGATACGCAGCCCTGTTTTCTCACCAAACAAAGTGCCAAGTAATGTAGGGGTTTGTTCATATAAATTGGCTTTTGATTGTTCAAATAATGAGGTTGAATATGAGGCTTTAATTGCTGATTTGAAAATCCTTAGAAATTTAAATGCTAAAAGAATTTCAGTATATGGCAACTTCGATTTATTTATCAAGCAAGTGAAAGGGGAATACCAAGATAAGCATCCCTAAATGTGGGCCTACTGCAATGCGGTATTAGATATCTTGAGATTGTTTCTATATTACACTTTGACATGTGTCCCTCACGTTCAAAATGTTATTGTAGATTCACTTGCAATAGCAGGAAGTAATTTGAAAGTTCTGATGAATTCAAACAATAAGTTTGAGATTCATGTGAAACATCACTCGGCTGTCCCTGATAATCAAAGGTATTGGCAAGTGTTTCAAGATGATAAAGAGATCGAAGAATTTCTGTAAAATGAAGATAAATATAAAGACACTTCTATCGATGGGGAGAATGATGATGGTGAAGTAGATATAGAAGTCAATCAAATGGAAGTTTTGCAGCTGAAAGATAATGTCATTCCTAAAGGTCTAATACCTTTAGAGGAGTTGTTCAATTAAGATGATGTAGCTCGAAAACTGAGCTCACTGCCAACCGCGAAAGGAGTTGAGGATGTGAAAATTGGATCAACAGAAAATCCTAAAATGGTGAAGTTCTCAAAGGCATTGCCTCCACAGGTAAAGGCAAAGTACGTCAGTTTATTGTCCTCATTTTCTAATGTATTTTCATGGGACTATTTAGATTTGAAGGCATATGATACGAGCATAATTCAACATATAATTCCAATCAAGCCAAATCAAATGCCTTTTCGTTAGAAGCTAAGAAGAAAAAAATCCAAAGTTGTTGCCTTCAATAGAGAAGGAAGTGAATTGATTGTACAAAGCAGGTACAATCGTTCCCATAAGATTTTCAGATTGGATTTCTACTTTGGTGCCCCTACGCAAGAAAACAGGTGAGATTCAATTATGTATTGATTTCAGAAATCTGAATAAAGTATCTTTGAAAGATAACTATCCATTTCCCAAGATGGATTACATACTTCAAACAGTAGTTGGAACATCCTGCATGTTGCTACTTGATGGGTATTCCGGTTATAACCAAATTCTAATCCATGAGGACGACAAAGATAAAAGAATGTTCACCACTCCGTGGGGAACTTTCCATTATGCCAAGATGCCTTTCAAATTAAAGAATGTTGGTGCAACCTTTTAGAGGGAAATGGATATTTCATTTTCTAATGAAAAAGATGTATTTTTAGTTGTTTATCTTGATGATTTGACAATTTTTTCTAATTCAGATGAAGAGCACCTTTATCATTTGAAGATTGTGTTTTAGCGGTGTAGAAAGTATGGCATATCTCTTAATCCAAAGAAAAGTCTATTTTCCATGGATGAAGGCAAGCTTCTCGGTCATATTATATCAAAGGAGGGCATACACATCGATCCAGCTCGAGTGGAAGCCATTCAGAAGATTGATTTTCCACGAAGTAAAAAATATATCCAATCATTTAGTGGTAAGATGAATTTCTTACATCGCTTTGTGCCCAATCTTGTAGAACATTTAAGAGAAATCACAAACATGCTAAAGAAAGATAGTGTAGTTAAGTGGACCGAGGAAGCAATTAAGTCTTTCAATTTGGTGAAGTTGGCCCTTTCTTAAGCTCCGGTTTTGATCAGCCCAGATTATTCTCAAGATTTTATCTTGTTTTCATTTTCTTCGGATCATATAATGGCAGCAGTCTTAATGCAAAAAAGAGACCAGCTCAGGAAACCAATTGCATTTTTCAGTAGAACATAAGGGACGCAGCTTTAAAGTATAATATTATTGAAAAGCAAGCTCTTGCTTTGGTAAAGGCATTGAAATATTTTCGAGTCTATATTCTACATTCTCACATCCTTGCTTATGTCCCTAATGCTGTTGTTAAAGATGTCTTAGTGCAAATAGATCCAGAAGGGAGACGAGGAAAATGGATCACTGCTTTGTTGGAATATGACGTGGAGATCAAACCAACAAAGCTCATCAAAGGACAGGGGCTGGCCAAGCTAATGGCTGAGTCAAATTTACATGCCTTGGACATTAATTGCATTGCTACTATGTCCGAGGAAGATGAATAAAGTTCCCCTGTTCAAGTATCAGAAATTTTTCTTCTTTCTCCTTGGTATTCAGACATTTTTTATGTGCTCTAAAATCTATCACCACCACCTGGAATGGCTAAGAACAAAAGTAGGACCTTGAAATTAAAGGCTGCCAAGTTTTGTATAATGAATAATGCACTCTGTTGGAAAGATCCCAGTGGTGTCTTACTCAATTGCTTGGTTGAAGAAGAGGAAAAACAGGTTATGGAAGACTTTCACAAGGGAGATTGTGGAGGTCATCTATTTTGGAAGACAACAGCCAATACAATTTTGAGAGTGGAATATTATTGGCCAACTCTCTTTGCTGATGTGTACAAAACTGTCACAAACTACCACAAATGTCAGATTTTTCAAGGTAGGAGAAAATTGCAGCCTTTACCGCTCAAGCCGATTGAAGTAAGTGTCAGCAATGGGGTTTGGACTTCATTGGCAAGATCCAACCTACTTCTTAAGCACAACACAAGTGGATCCTTACAGTGATAGACTATTTCACTAAATGGATTGAGGCAATTCCCACTAGGCAGGCCACCGATTCGATAATCATTTCATTTCTTGAAAATCATATTTTGTCTCATTTTGGCTGTCCAAAAAAGCTGATCACTGATAATGCAGTAGCTTTTAAATCTAAAAGAATGATTGACTTTTGTAATAAATATCAAATTACCTTGGGGCACTCAACTGCATATTATCCACAAGGTAATGGATTGGCAGAATCCTCAAATAAATCATTGGTCAATATTATCAAAAAGTTGCTAGAAACGAACAAGAAGAGTTGGCACAAGAAGCTTGTTAATGCACTTTGGGGAGACAGAGTAAGTCAAAAGAAATCTATAGGCATGTCCCCTTTCGAGCTCGTGTATGGTGTTGACATGGTATTTCCAACCTCTCTCGCAATCCCGGTGGTTAAACTTCTGCAGGAAGCTAGTGAAGAATCAATCAAACGATCCATTTACAATAGAATAGAGAGGAGGTTTTTCAAAATACCTTCAAGCTACAAGAGAGAATCAAGAAGATATATGATCGAAAGGCAAAGACAGAAAAGTTTCAAATAGAGGACATAGTGCTGAAATGGGATGCACGAAACGAAGACAAAGGTAAGCATGGCAAGTTTGAGAATTTGTGGAAAGGTTCATTCAAAATTGCTACATATTGGGGCCAAAATGATTTCCTACTGAAAGAAATGAATGGAGAAGATTGTCCAGGTGGGCCAGTTAATGGGCGGCTGCTCAAACAATACTATTTCTGAAATTTTTTCTGTTGTCATATGTATCATTGTACATACCGATTTATTTTAATTTCATTGCAAGTGTGTATTGTCATCATTCATTTAGTTTGGGGCCTGAAGTGAAGGCTATAAAGCTGAAGGTTTGATTTCATTTTTGGTTTGGTTTGTTTGAGTTAGGTCTTTCAGTCGATTTCAGTCTTGAAATTAAGTCATTTTTGAGTCAGATTTCAGTCCTGAAATTGTGTCAAGATATTGGTTTTGGTTTGTCGAAGTTATGGACTCCATAGCCCAATGGATGAAGGCACTACCTGCTTTCCCATAGTTATATAGTTCTTGGCACCTCAAAGGAGCTACCATCCCCATTGGAGCCAATGTTAGTGTCGGTATCTTCATCCCTCCATCAGTGATCAAATTCTCTTGTTGCATTGCATGTTAGCGGTCTCATCCAATTAGTTGCATTCCATTAGGATCATGGATCATCTGATGGTAGGGGCATATTATACATTTTACCTCATGTTATTTACTTGCTAGTGCATTTCCATTCATCTAAATCATCTACAGTCAGTTTTTGTCTTTAAATCTGCAAAAGTTATTTTTAGGGTTTTAGGTCTCATTAGGTATAGGGTTTCGTCAATAAGGTCTTGTAAATGCTCAATAAAGGTCAGCAGGTGCATGAGGAGGTCAAATAAAGTCTCAGCAGAAATAATTTCCATAATCACATGCTCAGTGATTGATTTTTCCTCAAAACCCTGTTTTGAGGAAAAACAGAGTTTTTATATGTTTCATGTAATAAATTTCATGTAATTTCATTTTTTCATATGTAATAATTTCAGAAGTAGCCCTAGTCACTTTTCCAAGCCTCTACAACTTCACCGCCTGCAAAAGAAACAAAAAATCAAAGCATTCAGCCCATCAAAAGCAAAACTAAAGCAAACTGCCGAAAAACAGAGTTTTAAAAGAAAGTGAAATGACCAAACATTAGAAGAGTGGGTTTTCTTGAATGAAAAATTAAAGCCATGGTTATATAAAGGTTTTCTATATCAAAGAGGTTCATTTTCATGCCAAAGTGAAGGAGAGAAAGTTTATTTGTGTTTCAAAAGGCGAGAGCAATTTTTGGCCAAAACAAGGAAAATCATGGGCGTGGTGCACACACTCAGCACAATGCATGTGGCAGTGTTCCCAGTGTAGTTTTGCAACAGGCATGGTGCACAGAACAAGCATGGCACAATTGTGAGGTGGCATGACACACAGGTCTACAAGGCCCGAAAATGCTCACAACTTCCTCCAAAACTCTCAAAATTTCTAAATTCTCCATTTTCCAATTAAGTTGATGCTCCCTCATGACCAATGAATGAGTTTGTCTTAGTCTTCTTGGTGATTTAACAGGGAAATACTAAAACCCTAGTTCCTTATAGTTTGATGAAAAACCATTGCATAGGGTTTACAAATTGTATTTTTTTTGCTGCTAAAACTACCCCTCTCATTTTCACTCTCTCACTTCATTTTCTCCCCCCCCTTTTCATTCATATTACTCACTCCCTAATCCCCATATCCCTAAAACTACTAATCCTAAATCCCTAGTCCCACTATCCCAAACCCTAGTTAAAATATCCCCAAACCCTAATTATTGTCCCAAAGCCTAAATATTATTCCCTAAACCCTTCTATTCCCCAAAAACCTGTCAGCAACATTCCCAAACCCCTCATACACAGTCCCTACACATTTCCCCCATAGTCCCTCATACATTCATATCTTTGGCAGCAAAAACCTATTGACACCATAAAATCTCTTCATACTCATCTAAGAAAAACTCAAACATTGGCAAACATGGAGTCAAATTTTTCCTATGACCGAAATGAGGAAACAATCAATGATTCTTCTAGAGAAATGCATGCACCAAGGAGGGCTCATAAGAGTGGAAAACATAATTGGGAGGAGCCTACTTCACTTGTCGAGCTGTTGGCCTATCCTCTTGCTATCACATGCTTCCAACATCAATCTTGTTTTCAATTTTGTGAGATGGTGGCAAGATTTAAATACCACAATGAGTTGGCCAGACTATTTGTGCTCCATCTTCATAATGGCCAAGTTACTTTGGCAGGTGTGACATTCACCTTGACACGTGAGACTATTGCTCAAGCAACCGGTGTTCCAAATGTAGGTGAGCAATGGAATAAGGGGCACTTTGTTGACAAAGATCATTATGAGCCTTACATCAAGGCTGGTTTTCAGAGGCAGATTGGCAGAGTTTTCCCTTTTAGGTATCTTCAGGACACATATGAATCCTTGATGAAACTCATAATTAAATATTTCAGCTGTGAGGGTAGATTTTCTTGCCTATATGCTTACCACATCAGACTATTGATGCACTTCACTAGGGTGAGAATGACGAATCTCCCCTATTTTTTTTGCCAGAATATTGAGAAGATGACCACCTTGGTTCAAAGGAAGCCTCCCCATTAGCAATATAACAACATCTATCACTTTGCACTCATTAAAATTGTCGTCTTGCATCAGCTTGGTTTACTGAATATCTCATGGGAGGATTTCATTGCACATGAGGTATTTACAGGTCCCCAAGTACCCCCATCAGTTTTTCATGAGGCAGGAGAGCCTTCAAATCAGCAGGAGGTGCATGAGACATAGACCACTAGTGTGCCAGTGTTTGTTACATACCAAAAGGGCACAAGGAGATCGTTTGCAATAGCAAAAAGAGTACTATCTCCACCTGGGGTGGAAGGGGTCTTCTTTCCTTCAACAACAAGGTAGGTACAGGACAAGGGTAAGCAGCCATTACATGACGAGGGGCCTTCAGGAGGACAAGAGACAGATTTCATTCTTATTCAGGATGATGACACCGATTTGGGCTCCCAAAGCTCAAAGCTCAAGGAGATCATTCAGGAACAACAAGTTGACATTCATGATTTTTATCTCAACCTGGAAAGAGCCAAATGGATAATCAAATATCTGGAGCAAATAAACAAACAACTAGAGGATCAACAAACCATCATGGAGCTACAAAACATACGAGAAAACTGACAAGCTGCTAAGAGGAGGAAAATCAAGCTGACACCACTTGAACAAGAAATTGATGCTGGTCGTGAATCTTGGCTTGAGAGGGAAAATATGCACTTGGAAAAGATGCTAGAGAAGGTCAACAGGGAGAAAAAGATGTTCGGGAACATGGCCTACACTACTTGGCGAGAAACAAGGTGTGCAAATCAAGAATCAGGATTTTGAAGGCCAAGTTGAAGAAAGCATCGAGGAAGCGAAAAGAGCAAGATAGACTCCAGATCTTGGCTGAGGCTTCCTTAGCCCAACACAACACTTGATGATGGATACTCAGCCCAAATTTCAAGAAATTCGGGAAAATGTTTGCAAATTTTGAAATTTTTCCCTAAAAAACAGGTTTTTCCGTTTGGTGCATCGCGTCACCTGTCACGCGCTTTTGCTAGAGACCTCCTTTTTAGGACAACTCAGTATTTTTGGATTCCACATCGAAAAATATGAATTCCCTCACATGGCCAAGAAATTTTGACAGGTTTTGAGCTTCCAAAAAGGCCAAAAACACCTCAAAAATGACCTTTTTGCCCTTTTTTGGCACACAGAAAGTAGTATTGGGAGAACTCATTTTTGGAGGTCAAATGGAGGCCAAATTCAGAAATTCCACTTGTTCTGGAAAGTAGACAGGCAGACCTTTCCAACAAGCCCACTTGGAGAAAATGTGGTGCACAGGAAGGCTTCCAAAGATAGATCCAAAGTAGCATGGCACACAGGATCAGGAGTGTGGCGCACAAGATGAAATTTTGTCATTTTGGTCAAAAAAAATTGTTTTTTCGCCTAGTTTCTTCAAGATTTGACTTTTCTCTTTATAATAGTCAAACTCATGATATAATTTGATGTGAATTGATAGATTTTGATGTAAATATGTTAAAGTTTAACTCATAGAGGTAGATTCATCCATGAAAAAGTAGTTTGCAACTGAATGAATCAGTTCCCTAGTTTTTAGAGGCAAGTTGTTCCACTGCCTGCTTTTTAGTTCTTAGTTTAGACTTTGTTGGAACAGATCCTAAACTTATGAGTTCGACCCATAGAGGCTAGGATAAGTTGTTGGTTGCCTATATGTTGTAATTTTTCAGTCATTGGAAAAGGTTGGACTTTTGGGAAAGCTTGGAGCTTTATTGTACACTCATTTTAGCAGTTTGGCAAAGGAATAGACCAGCGTTTGTAGTACTTTATGGGATTCTTGTGGAAACTTGATTTGGTATCATGTTTCCTTCTTTAATTGAAAATTTACATGTGTTTTATGTATGGCATTATCTCTCTCTGTTCATCTTAACTAAATGAAACAAGGATAAAGGTAGAATTTATTGATTTGCAGTGCTCTACCTAGGGTTTTGTTTATTTATTTATGTTTTCAGCTATTTGAAGAGGATTCTTGAGACTTTCATGCTCTCTTAAACTCCTCATCAGTCTAAAAGCTCTCTATCTCACTCAATTTGAAGTACCAAACCATTTTCCTACCTCGCCCCATAGAGATCTCTGCAAAACTAAGCATCATTCCCCGGACCCAAATCTGCCTTTCACATTTGAGCCAACAAAACACATCAAATTCAATCAAACTCTTCTGAACACATACCTAGCCTAAAATCAGTCTTTACATTGGTCATCTCAAGCTTCATTGATCATATTTTTCTGAGATTGACAAGGAGAGAGCCCTCTCCCAACTTGGTAGGGCTAGCTACTAAGTTAAGCATGGTTTGATGTTACCCTAGAGGCTACCTTTCTTAGCTTGAGGTAGATTTAAGCACTAACACTCACCACCTGCAGGATGAGCTTAGAATTGTAGGGATCATGACAACTGATGATGATATGGTGAGTCTTGCACTCCTCGGTCTTCCTAAGAGCTGGCATAGCTACTAGGACTCGGTTAATGGAAGAGAGAAACTGCCATATTGGGAACGACTTTGGTCGGATCTAATGCAGGAGGATATAAGGCGAAGCACCAGGGATGGATCTTCATCAAAACAAGATGATGAAGAAAATCTAGATTTAGCAAGTACAGCTAAGAAAGGGAAAGGGAAGTCGTCCCAATCCAATTATTCTCATGGTGGGAAGAAGGTTGACAAGTTGAAAGTGCGATGCTTTCACTTTCATGAAGTGGGCCATTATGCAATGAATTTTCCACAAAAGAAATCCAAGAAGGGTTCCTCCAAGGGATCTGATGGTGATGTATTAGCCTCACAGTTTGAGCGAGATTTCTCTCTTATCGCATGCATGGTTTCATCCATGGTGGGATGTGTTTGGTACCTGGATAGTGGATCTTCTTTCCACATGTCGGGTGACAAGAATCTTTTCAGTACATTAGAGGAGAAGGATCTCCTGATGCAGATCGAGATGGGCGATGATGGAAAGTATTGTGTCTCTGGTGAAGGTACAGTTGTGTTTCAGAGGAAGCATGGTGCTCCTCTCACCCTATCTACTGTTAAGTATGTACCAGGTTTGAAAAAGAATCTCGTGTCTATTGCTATGATAGAAGATAAAGGCTATGATGTAGTCTTTAGTGAAGGAAAAGTTTTCCTAAGGAATATCAGCACCAGACAGACCAAGTGAATTGGGATTCGAGTAAAGAATCTCTACAAGCTAGAGGTAGAAGACTGTTTTGCACTAGTTCCAAAGTAGAGGTAGTGCAAAGCCAAGATGTTGGTGAGCTGTGGAATAGAAGACTGGGCCACTTGCATCACGGGGCCTTGAAGATCATGCAACAAATTTCTACTGGCTTACCCAAGGGAAAACTGGAGCAAACAAATACATGCAAATGATGCACCCTGGGTAAGTATGTGAAACTTCCTTTCAGGATTGGGATAGTAGAGTTGGAGCAATCCTGGAGCGAGTTCACTCAGATGTATGTGGACCATTCTCTACAGCCTCCACCACTAAGAAAAGGTACTATGTTAGTTTTATTGATGATTTTTATCGTAGATGTTGGATCTACTTTATGCAAAAGAAGGATCAAACCTTCTTGAGGTTTTGTGAGTTTAAAGCCTTCGCAGAGAAAGAATCTGGAAAGAAAGTAAAAGCCTTGCATAGCGACAATGGTAGAGAGTATGTCTCTCAATAATTTAAATACTTATGTGCTGCAGAAGGAATTAAATGAGAACTAACGACACCTCATAACCCACAACAGAATGGGGTGGCTGAAAAGAAAAATAGATCTATTGTGGGAGTATCTCGAGCGATGTTGCGTGACCAATGCCTACCACTTCATTTGTGGGTTTAGGCATGCAATACAACAGTGTACCTTCAGAACAGAAGTCCTCATCATATTTTGGGGATGAAGACACCTATGGAGGTTTTTTCGGGGAAGCGACCAGATGTGAGTCACTTCCGCATCTTTAGATCATTAGTTTACTATCATGTGACCCAACAGTTGAATTGGGGATACTTGTGGGGTACACAGATACACCCCGTGTTTCTTCTTGCCAGTCAAAGGAATGTAGTGCACAGGGATCTGAAGTTCAATGAGAAGAGAGCCATGTGAGTGTTACTTGAGAGGGAGCTCAAGTTGCATGGAGATGAGGAACTTTTAGTTCCAAAGGAGGAGGAGCCTCTTGATGATGTGGATCAGTCACATGTAGAGGATCCAGTAGCGGAAACCACCACTCCTGGAGAGTCTTCTAAAGACGGGCATAAATGCTCATGGGAAGCTGATAGATTGATTCTAGATGCGAGAGAGAATGTGAGGCAGCCATCCTCTCAATGCAGATAGAGGAGATCTCCCAAGAGATACACTGGCTACATAGCCCTGGTTGGGGAGTGAGTAGTGACTGAACCTTCTTCTTTTCAGGAGGCAGTGCAGCAACTAGTCTGGGTTGATACAATGGTAGAAGAGTACGATTCTATTTTATGTAACAGTGTGTGGGATGTTGTCCCTAGACTCGGGGACAAGTTAGTGGTTAGTTCCTGTTGGCTTTACAAGGTAAAGCAGGCAGCTGATGGTAGTGTTGAGAAACACAAGGCAAGGTTTGTTGCCCGAGGTTTCTCACAGGTTGAGGGGATCGACTACGATGAGACCTTTGCTCCCATAGCAAGGTACTCATCTATTAGATCGATGCTAGCTCTATCAGCTCAGATGGGTTAGAAGATCCATCAGATGGATGTGAAGATGACGTTCCTCAATGGGAAGATTGAGGAAGAGCTATACATTGAGCAGCCCAAAGGATTTGAGACCTTCGATTGTGAGTCGCATGTTTGCTGACTCAAGCGAGCACTGTATGGGTGGAAGCAAGCACCCCGTGCTTGGTATACTAGGATTAACAGTGATTTCACCGGATCAGGCTTCACCAATAGTGAAGCAGAGGCGAACCTTTACCACATCATGGTAGAAGGTAAGCCATTGATTATTATAATTTATGTCGATGATCTGATTTTGATAGGTGATGATCAGCTGATCAAATCTTGCAAGGAGGACCTTGCAAGAGAGTTTGAGATGAAGGACATGGGCCTCATGCACTACCTTCTAGGCATGGAAGTGTGGCAGAAATATGGGGAAGTATTTGTGTCTCAAGGCAAGTATGCCAATGACATACTCAGGTGCTTTCACATGGAGAAGTGCAAACCCATGTAGACTACTCTAGCTGGGAACTGGAGGAAGGAGGATGCTACTTCAGGTGAGGTAGTAGCTACTATTGTTTATTGATAAATGGTGGGTTCACTTATGTATTTGGTGAACACATGACCCAACTTATGCTTTACAGTGAACTTGCTGAGTCAAGCTATGGTTCAGCCTACCAAGCTATTTTGGAAGGCAGCGAAGCATGTGCTAAGATATCTCAGAGGCACTACACAGTACGGATTGTGGTACAAATGGACAGAGGGAGTGAAGCTACAAGGCTTCACAGATGTGGATTGGGCTAGTAGTCCATCAGACTGGAAAAGCACTTCTGGAGGAATATTCAACCTTGGTTCAACTGCAATTTCTTGGTATGGCGGGAAATAAAGATCAGTTGCACTTAGCTCAGCAGAGGCTGAATACATGGCTACCAGTTAGGCAGCATGTAAGGCCATTTGGATGCAGAAGATTCTAGTGGGATTGTTTGATCAGATGATGGATCCTACAGTGATATACTGTGATAAATAGAGTTGCATAAAACTCTCTGAGAATCCAGTGCTTCACAATAGGTCCAAGCATATACATATCCGTTACCATCATCTATGGGACTGTGTGGTGAAGAGGATCATGATGTTGCAGTATGTTTCGACCGAGGATCAGGTTGCAAATATTTTGACTAAGGCATTGTCAAAATGCAAGTTCGAGTTCCACAGAGACAGGATCAAGGTTACTGATAATCCCTTTCTTATTGAGAGGGAGTGTTGAAAAGTGCAACAAGAAATGCTAAAAATAGAAAATGTAAAAAATATCACTGCTATAAATAGCCCAAATATAAATAGCAGTTCAGCCATTATGGATCTTAGCAAAAATGAGTGAAAAATGAAAGTGCTAAAAATAGCTTTTCTAAAAATAGAATTTTCGGATCCCTTCTTATTTTAGTCAGTCCCTGGACTAAACATAGGAAGTAAAATTCGAATTTGATATTAATAGCTATTTGTAAATTAATTAATTAATTCATCGTGAGTTAATTAGTTAAGGAATTATGAACATGAAGTCTATGTGAGGACATGCAATAGTTTCTCCTTTGATTGAGGGATTTATCCATCAGTTAAAGAGATAAGGATGAGTTGTAATTAGTTGGCTTAGTTAATTGAGTCAAGTCCAGTTAGATTAATTTAACAATTTGTTAAATTAATGAGAGTTCAGTTAGTTAATGCTTGCATGCATGTAACTATTATATTTTAGATAACTGAATATTCACTCATGGATAACTCATGCATGCCAGTTCAGTTAGAGACCCAGTTGAGATCAGATGGAGGGATAGTGTAGTATCAGTTGCAAGAATATTCCATTGTGAATATTCCTTGCATGCAGAAGGAATATTATTCCTTAAGGATTGCACAGTTGGATCAGAGGTTACAGTGAGTGTGATGAAGCCAATTCACACATGTGACATCATTGGACCCCAATCAAAACTGCACAAGGAAATAGGAGGCTTGGAGGGCTTGAGGAAAATATATTCTATGTCTATTCAATTTATGAGCTGTATTGTTTGATTGTAGAGAGAGTAGGATAGCTTGAGAGCTGATTCTTTTTGTGACTTGAACAAGGTTTCCACTTGTATGATAATATAGAGTTGGGGTTTTAGGCTGGTGCTTTTCATAGTGTTATATCTTCTTTGTTATGGTTGATTACTTCTCATTCTCAGTTATATTTGTTCTTGATTGATGTTGCTCATATTTGTTTAAGTTTCCACAAAGTTTATGGTAGAAGTAGATCTAGTATTATGCTTTAGGACATTGCATATATCAGGAGATCTACAGAGAAAATTCTATAGTTACTCCATTAGTGCTATTACTCCACTAGTGTTGTTACTCCGTCGGTGCTGTTACTCCGCTGGTGTTGTTACTCCGCCAGTGCTATTACTCTGCCAGTGCTATTACTCCGCCAGTGCTGTTACTTTGCTAGTGTTGTTACTCCATCATTGTTGTTACTCTGCCAGCACTGTTACTCTATCAGTGATGTTACTTCATCATTGTTGTTACTCCGCCACTGTTGTTACTCCACTAATGTTGTTACTCAACCAATGTTGTTACTCTGCCGCTGTTGTTACTTTGTTAGTGCTGTTACTCTGCGGTTGCTGTTACTCCATTGATGTTGTTACTCCCGAAATTTTTCTGAGTACCCAGTGTTGTTATTCCTTTGGCATTGTTACTCTTTCAGTGATGTTACTCCTCCGGTGCTGCTACTCTGTGGTGAAATTTTTTCTAAGTACCCAATGTTGTTACTCTACACATGTTGACACTCCACCAAGGTAAGTCTTTAGGTACGTCCCTAATCAACTTCGGGTATTTGATTGATGTTAAAATTATGATCGAGTATGGTCATATATTAATTGGGGGGAGGTGTTGCATTTGATAGAAAACGTATTATATTTAATATCAATGATGTCATGTCATCATTGTTATTAAAATTTCACGTCAACTCATACATCTCATGATTATTACCACCATAATCCATAACAATCTGTAACCCCCACTTATCCACACACATTGGAACTTGAATCATGCATGATGAAATTAACATGGGGAATGGGGAAATACATTTAATTGTCTAGGTACTCTTTGACATAATGATTAGGTAGTCAATTTATCTTTGTTTATCTATAAAAATAATTTTATTTTTTAAGGAATAATTATGAAAAGATGATTTCATCATGACTACTTTCAACTTTTCTAATTTGTCAAGTCCCTGATCTTGTAAAATTTATGATGATGAGCCACCAAATTTGTACTTAAATCTTTCCATCACTATCTAATGAATTACCTCAAACCCATCTTAATATCTATATTATATCTAATATTATTTATTTCTATATATATTAATATATATTATATATTATATATATATATATATTATATATAATATATATATAGATATTTATATATATAGATATTTTATATTATATATTTTCACACTCATTTGAAGGTTATTAGTATTTGAGAAGCAAAATTACCCGAGTTGAAAATAGTTACTACAAAACATTTTATGCCATCCCTAGCTCTTAAGGAGCTGGCTTGCCACCCCATCTATTAAGTGATCTTTTGTTAATTAACAATAACCATAGTTAAATTTTAAACATAAATAGTCAACTGGAGGATAGGAGGTCTCATCACAAGCTCACCTACCATGATCATAGGTCCTAATAGAGTGAAATTACCACTACTGGTCGCCAAGCCGGGGTAATGGCCTTTGGTTATAAAACTGAAGGACAATAGGTCTCATCACGAGCCAACTTGTTCACTTTTGTTAGTTCCCGTGAATGGCATTGTTATTAACTGGTTACCAAGCCAGAACAATGATCTTCAGTAGACATCTAAGTAAATTGAAATGCTTTTGTAGCTATGTACTTATTTCCAATAGATGGGACACTAGCGTCTCAATGGGTTAAAAAGGCATCCCTGTCGAGGCTATGGACGTCTACTGGCAGCAGTGGCCATGCGTATGGTATAGAAGTTAATTCAATACTATGATCTACTTGGTTAGCTTGTTTTATCAAAACTAACTACCGATAAAGCCATTGTTGCATATATAAGGTTTGCTAGAACTTACGGTTCATGGGGTAATATTTAATAAATTCTTAGATAATGGTGGTTATGGTTTATATCTATTATTGAGTTATAAATATTTACTTTACATGTTAGGGATGAAACTTTTAGGATATTTGATATTTGACATTTTGCATCATCTAATCTATCATTCCTTTATTCTACAAGTTTTGTATCTTTAACCAAAGATAGTTGCTTTACCTAATCAATCTCTATTTAATCCTAGCTTAACAACACTACTATTATTTTGGGGAAGGATGAAGATGCCTAATTCTGATTTTGAATCCTGATGAATTACTGATTGAGGATACTCATGAGATGTGCTATAGAATCTCGATGACAAGGAAACTAACCAGTTTGGGGGAAGGAAATCTTGCTACACTTATTGATTACTTTCTTTGAGCTTGCATAGCTTCCACCTTCCGCATCACTTACACAAGCTCAACCTACATTAGCTTCAACAAATGTTAATCTATAGATGTCATTCCACGTTATTTTGTTGAAAGTAACAATTGAGGTGAACTAAAATGAGTGTTTGATTTATTAAAATTTTAGGAGAATGTCATTACCAAAAAAATAAGAAGAAGAAGAAGAAGAAAAAACCCACTGAGCATTATTCACTCAAATTTTTCAAACCATGATTTCCCCTACTTTATACAAAGGTATTGGGTTGCATGTGGGCATGCAACATATTCAGTTCGGGGGAATGTTGGCTCCTAATTTGTCATTATTATTACTACTTCTTAACATTCATTTCATATATTTCCACTATTCTTTTATCACATTATTTACCATTATTTTAATTGGATTATATAATTCCATTTCATAATCATTTATGCTCTTATGGATAAATAATATTTGATCTCATTTATTTTTAATAATTAATTATTATTATGCATGATTTTGGCTTATTCATTCGTTATAACCTCACTCATGATTTTAGCCGCCAAGATCTCTTCCAGATTACAGATTTGGTCTTCAATAGATAATTAGATATTCCAAGTCAGGAATTTACTGGCATAAGAAGTGACAGTTTTGTGTTGTATGTTTTGGGCAAATGAAAGTGAATGTGGAAAATTTGAGACATGGGTTTTGTTCAAAACGTACCAAATTAGTTTTCGAATGGGAAGCTTTCAGGAATTCAGTTTGTATTGGGAGAAAATCAAGGTTCTTCGAAGAACATATTTGTAGATTTGTTGTTGCGGTCGTTTTCTAGAATTGCCTGTAATAACCAAATTCGACTTGTACCAGCTAAATCGGGATGGACAAATCTCTTAGATCTCATCTTGAATATTGAGATCGGTTTGTTGTAAGTTTCCTTTGGATGTTTGTATATTTAAAAGACACAATTCAGAGAGATGTGGGTTAGCTGATGTAAGAATTGAGCCTTGTAACAGTGGAACTCTTGTTAATGAAGTTTCCAACCTTCTAATATTTTTTTCAATAGGTGAGTTAAGCACAACCCTGACCAGGGAGTTGGGCCCACTCTTCTAATCAGGTGTTGTGCGTGTGTCCTTTTTATGTATATTGTTTTACTTGTTGTATTTTCTTTATTGTTGTTACAAATTTGCATAGATTATTGTGAATGCTTTTCTTTCTGCAATTTAATTTCCATTACTGTTACAACGATGCTTTAATTTCTTAGTCATGAACCCTTGGTCAATGTAATATTGTAAACTTTCTCCTGCATATACCTTGCGTGTTACCTTCAAAAGTGTATGCACCCAGATTGATGAATTAATGTAGGAAACATGATTGAATAATTTGTTCATACTCGAACACCAACAGTTAAAAGCTGCTAGTTTGGCACTGTGGAGCTACCAGGTGAAGAATTTTGATCTATCTAGACCTCTAGTCACCTTTAAAGGAATAGGATTTATATTGTTGAGGAAAACTAATCAAATTCGATTCCCCAACAACCGCGCCCGATTGATGTTGTTCCTCTAAGATGATAATGGTCAATTGATCATGCAAGAGCATCTAAGATATTTGTTTTGGGGTTCTGGTTTTGGTTTTTATGGAGGACCAATACATAAAACAAATTATAAGAATGATGTATTTGACATTTTTAGATAGTACTATAAAATAACCAAAGGGCTTCTATTTAACTTCACACAATGATTTAAGTTGATAAAATGTGCAGAAGATTAGTAAGAAGATATGATTACTTTTAACTTCATATAGAAATATAAATCTTCATAAATGGGAAAACCTTTGACCAATGTTCAGAAGTTAAGAAAAATATACTTAAAATTACATAAGACACTAACAATTTTATGATTTAGAGGGAACCTTTCAGACAAATAGTCCAATATCTCAATCTCTTTATAATAATAATTTCAAAAGGAATTTTAAGAATAACTGTAACATATTTATTCTCACTTGATATATCTGTAAAACATAAGCATATGCAAAATTAACAGAATGAATGAAACACATGAAAAACTTATAGAAGAAAACGAAACTGTATGATACTAAATTTAGAATCCTTTGGTTTTGTTGTGGTCACCAACAACCCCCCTTCTTTTGTTTGGTATTAGCAACAACACCGAGCAAATGGGGGACCCTTAGTAAAAAATCCATCAAAATTCCCCTTGAATATTTTTGTTTTTCCTTAGAATCTTATCACAGGAAAGCAAAGGAAACACTTCCTTTTATAAGCGTATCAAACCACAAAGAAGTGACGCTAAACTCATCGCATCGCATTTACCATAAGCGCTCTTAATAGGAGACGCTTAAGAAATCCCCGACGGTCGATGTGCGACATCGCATATCGCAGCAGCCGCATAGAGTAAGACGCAATGACTAATATCCGCGATGCACGATTTGCGATTTGCGATCTCTGATCCGCAATCTGCGATCTATGATGATCCGATATGGCGATACCATAGTGCTGTAATACAAATCTGTGATCTGCGATCTGCGATCGGCGACGAAGCACGAAATCTTGCTCAGCACAAAATTCAAGGGAAAGCTGTCCTTTAATCAGAATTAGGCGCGCGCCTGTAAAAAGAAATTAATGATTGTACGAATGGCTACTTTTCATTTTTCGAAGAGTCAGTTCACTTTGAATGACATGATTATACACACGCAAGGTCTAAAGCTTTCATATCAGACTTTATTTTTCATTTACTCTTTTCCTTTACGCAAACTATAAAACAGGAGATAAAATGGAGTAATTTTTCTTTTGTAGGAAACATCTAAAGAAAAGAGGAAAGCGCCGATGCTCAGAGGCCACATAAAAGACTTCTTCAGAAGCAGGAACCACATACGATAGGACTACAGATTCCAGAGAATTTCTCGGAAAGTAAAGTCTTCTGACTCATCAAGTCATTCACGAGGACAGGAAACCAAAATAGCAAAAGCAGATCCAGTTTGAGAAAAATCCGATTCATTACCAAGTGTACATTCAGTCAGCGGGAGATTCTCTAAAATATCTGATAGTTTATCAAAAAAGTGGTGCTGACCCTTGTTACTTCTATTTTTTTTATAACACGCGCAAAGGGAAAGGCAACCAACTGACTCCTCTCAGACGAATGTTGCACACTCACCGCACTAAGGAGTAAACACAGAAATAGTTCAAAGTTAGATTTAATTTTAGAAATGATTTGCTTTATCAGAGGGACGGTCATTTGAAAACCGGATCCCAAATTTATGTAATTGAGTTAAATAGTTAGCAGTATTTAAACCCTTCTCATGCATTTAGAGAAGGGTCTGGAGATTTGTCAAAAACTCATCCTCAGAACATGCACTTTTGCGCCCTCAGAGGTGGTTTTGATGAATGGATGGATCAAGGTTTATTAATGTTTCTGTCTGATATCTGCTATTGATGTTTCACTTCTGTACTCTTGGTAGACGTTAGAACAAGGAGAGATAAATCATTGTTGCTTGAAGCTTATGAGTAGAACCAGTCATAAATGGTACTTCTATCTCTTGACTATTTCTGCTTATGTTCTTTAAGTGATTTATAGTTCAGTTGTTTATATGTCATTATATGAATGTATGAGTTATCATTTGGCACTTTTGTATGGTGGAGTCATATTGTTTGTATCTGACATATAAGTAACTTATTATGCGATATACTGTTCACAACTATTTTGCTTAACTTCTTACGCAAAATAGTTCATCTCAAATGGTTTCTCTTCTTATGATAGCTGAACGATCTTTATTACCAGTTATTATTCGAATTCTTTTTAGATCGCATAATGGAAGACATACCATCCTGGGTTAGTGTAGATTAGATGTATTGTTTCTTATTAGACTACAATAGCATAGTGTTAGTTTAAAGAGTCTAAACTAGATTTTCTTTAAATTCCCCTTAGATCAGCATAGTCCAAACTCTACACACACACACACACACCCAAGGTCGGGAAACTGGTCCCGTCATCCCTAGTCGGACCCGCTACACCAAACGGATAAGGAGCTACCAACCAAGGTCCGGACCGAGTGGGTATCCCCCTTGTTGTCGACCCAATGTTTGGGGCTTCAACATATTTGGCGCTAGAAGGAGGGCCTAAACTATGAATGGCACCTAAATCAAAATCTAAATACCATTCTGAGAGTAAATCACCCTCATCAACTCCCCCGACTTCCCCAGAAAATTTAAATTTAGAATCCCAAGTCGGTCGAATAATAACCACTGCTACATACCCTAATATTTCAGACCAACCTACTATCGAACCCCCTGAAGTTAAAAACCTTATTCATAAACTCCAGGGATTTTCTATTTTTTCAATAGGGTCTGATAAATCTCAAAGCAGCGTGACTTCGCAATACAATCCTGCTCATCCCCTGACCAGGTTAAAGAGTGGAAAATTTGGCATCCAACCAACTGAACTCCCTCTTCCCACCAGAAAAAGAGCAAGGAAAACATCACTGCACTCTGACGGTGAAACTCTTTCATCTACATCATCCGTCTCAACCCCTTCACCGCGAAGTCAACTGCCCACATCTCCATTCCAAATCACTCATCCACCTTCCACAACCCCTCTTCCCCAATCATCCAAGATCATATTATCTGCATTTTCAAATCCTCTAGGATCATCTCCTACACTTGCAATTACCAGTAGCTCAAAGATGGCTCAAGCTCCGTGGAACAATCCTGGAGCGGTTTTTATGCCTCCACCCCTGAGCCAAATACTGCCCCATCCTGAGAAATGGCTACCCAAGTTCAACCCAGAAGCAGGCATGATAGCTAAAGAGCACATTAACAATTTCATGCTCTCTGTCAATCTCAATGGAGTTACCAATGAAGATGCTGTGGTCCGGCTTTTTCCCTATACAATGCAAGGAACAGCCAGGTCGTGGTACTTTTCATTACCTTCCGGGTCTATAATGAGTTGGGACATCTTTCAAAGTCAATTCCTCACCAAATTTGGTAATGATAGATCAACGGCAACGTTAATCAGTGACCTATCCAATCTCAAAACCGAAACCAAGGAACCCATCAAAGATTTCAATTTACGGTTCAATAAGATCCTCAAAAAAATCCCCACTACTTCCCAACCTAGCGAAGAAGTGCGATGTGAGTGGTATATCACAGCCTTACCATCAAATCTAGTAGTCTTCTTAGATAGGGCGAATAAAACAACTTTAGTCGAAAACCTGACAGAGGCGATAGCGGTAGAGAGACGCGTTGTAGCTTTAGAGAAGAGATCTGCGATAGAAGAACGCAAATCTAAAGACCCCAAGAAGAAACAGACAAAAGACCCTTTCTATTTGGAAGGGTTACAGAAAGTATTAAAGACCATGTCCAATGAGATGATCGACATAAAGAAACAAGTGGCAGAAACTTCTTCGAAAAAGCCCTATAGAACTTTTAAAAGAGGCCCTTCAATGGATACGAAACCACACAACGCTATCTCAAATGTCGAATCTGAAGAAGAGGAAGAAGAGGAGAGAACCATTGAAGGACAAACCGATGATGAAGAAGTTGTGGAACTACAAGGAATGTGGGATTTCATCCTCCCACAAGAAGAGGATCAAGAAGCCATTTCCGGTTAGCACACGAAGCAAAAACCAACTTGATCCTCCCCAAACTACCCCCAAGCAGAAGGGCGCAAGCCCTACAATAAAATAAAAAGTCGCAACAAAGAAAACAACCGCAAAGGCGACTCAATCTAGCCAAGTCCAACCAGATCAAACACCTCCATCAAAAACACTAATAGTGTCGGATGAAATGGACTACAACATTATCGATGACATGAAAAATCCTAGGGCTAATATCACTCTTTATGAGTTGAGCAAATTGAAACATCAACAGAAGATAATGATAAAAGAATTACATGTCGTACCCACCACATCTTTGCCTACACTGTAGCTACACACAACATGGGAAGACCCCCAATCAACACGGCCAATAAGATCGATCCAAATGACATCGCCTTGATTGGAGGAAGATCGAGATCTCACACTCCCCCCTTTTTTCTCACTTATGAAATCTTCAATAAAAACATGCACAATTGTTCAGTAGATTCTGGAGCTTCAACAAATATTTTACCCAGATCAATATGTGCCAAGTTAAACGTTCAACCACAAAAATCCGCGGTACGCATAGTTCAGCTTGATCAGTCTCAAGTCGAAGTGATTGGTGAACTTAATCAAGTCACCATAAGATTGTCGCCTAACCCCAAGGTTTGTCAGGTTATCGACATTCTAGTAGCTGATATCCCTTAATTCTACGGCCTAATTCTCAGCAGGGATTGGTCCAAAAAACTCCGTGGATACTTCTCAACCGACTGGTCTCACATGTGGTTACCATATAATGGTAAACCAAACCAAATAAAGGTTGAACGGGAATTACACCAAAAATACATAGTAACAGAATTAGAGGGAGAGAATGAAGTGATCGCATATAACAGTAGCATCATAGGCAATTACTCAACAGATTCTTTCCTCGACAATTTCAATGCTCATACATCACCTTACTTAGAAAATTCAGTTGTATCCCAAGTGGAAAATTTTTCCCAAACTGATAATTCAAGGTGTGTTAATTTTGTAGAAGAACCTGTAAATACATATTTGTTTTGGAAATTATATTTTGATGGCTCTAAATCTAACGAAGGAGCGGGAGCAGGATGCATTCTGATTAGTCCAGAAGGAAACAAGACAATGCTTACATGCAGACTTGAATTTGATTGCACGAACAATACAACAGAATATGAGGCCTTAGTGCAAGGCTTATACAAAGCAATCGGGTTGAACGTCAAATACCTTCAAGTCTATGGAGACTCTGAGATTGTGGTCAAACAGGTACGTAACACCATACATTGCCTATTAAGTCATTTGAAACACTATCAATCTCTAGTACAGGATTTGACTTAGCATTTCATGGCATTCAATATTTTCTCAATCCCAAGAATTCAAAACACGAGCGCAGACCTTTTAGCCAACGTAGCCTCTAGACTCATTCCCTCCGAAGATTTTAGCCCAGATAGATTCTCGATAGAATTAATCTTTAAACTGTCCGTCCCTGACAACATTACAAACTGGAGAGTATTCAATGACGATCCTGATATTGTAAATTTCCTCACCTCAGAAGGATCCTACTCCAATCAAATAATTGACGAAGAGCACCACGATCAACAAATACAACAAACTAGCACTAATAATGCTATACCAAAATTGGTGGTTAAGTTAGAAGACTTATATGATATGAAAAGTCGGTTTAAAAGGTCTATTAATTCTGAGCTCTGCAGTTCAACTCTGAACTATGAATCAGTAAACCTGGGAACCGATGATAAACCACAAAACGTTAATCTAGGCCACAGCCTAACTCCTGAAGAAAAACTAGCATACATTCGTCTCTTGAGACAATACAAGAATGTTTTCGCTTGGAATTACGACGAGCTGAAGACATACGACACTTCCATTATCCAACACACTATCCCTATGATCGACAATGAAAAACCTGTCCAGCAGAAACTCAGAAAAATCCACCCCAATCTAGAAAACCAAATAAAGACTGAGCTAAATAAGTTGTTAAAAGCCAGAATAATTTTCCACGTCAGACATTCCAAGTGGGTCTCCAATATGGTACCCGTTAGAAAGAAAAGCGGAGATATTAGAATCTGCATCAATTTTCGGAATCGCAACAAAGCCTGTCTAAAAGATAATTTTCCTCTCCCTCCTATGGAGCAGATTTTACAGGCAGTAGCAGGTTCAGAATTAATGTCTTTTCTGGATGGATTTTCAGGATACAACCAAGTGCTGGTACATCCGAATGATTAGCTAAAAACCACGTTCCAAACCAAATGGGGCACATATGCATATTGAAAGATGCCATTTGGTTTAATCAATGCCGGCGCTACGTTTCAAAGAGCTATGGACA
>APFE030378993.1:47129-62843 GCA_000404065.3 Pinus taeda | reverse complement strand
ACAACACCACGAAGCCGAAGAAGGACACAGGAAAGTGGTGTGATTTCCACAAGAGTCCCACTCATAACACAAGTGAGTATCGGACCAAGCAGTCATTGGTGGCCGAGTTGAAGGCTTCCAAATCAGATACATGTTCCAACCCTGAGCCAGAACCCGACAAGGGGAATGGCAAAGGGAAGCAGATCATTGATGCGGATCCTAGCGCCACTGTTACCACTGCCAAGATCCAGAATAATGAGCCCGAAGAGCCAGAGGAGGGGGAACGTCTTTTCCACTCACAGATGTGGGTGAAGGGTTCACCGCTACAATTCATTGTTGATAGTGGGAGCCAAAAGAACCTGATTTGAGCAGAGGTCTTGAAGTGGTTGGGCCTACCGACTACACCACACCCACAGACATACAGTATCAGGTGGCTTCATGAAGGGAGAGATCTCAAAGTTCGCCAGCAGTGCCGCCTTCCCTACAGCATCAAACCATTCACCGACGAGGTATTATGTGATGTTACACCTCTGGATGCTTGTGATGTATTATTAGGCCAACCATACTTGTGGAGGCGACATGCTGTGTATGAGTCAAGGCCTCGCGCTGTCATTATTTCTTTGAATGATTCATCATACAAGATACCGGAGGTAGCCCCACCTACCGCCACATCTTTGATCACTGCTAAGAAAGGCAGCAAGCTCATATCACAGACCAGGAAATTCATCTGTATGGTTCACTCACAAAGTAAGGGGAAGATCGTTGCTACATCCATGACCACCGCAAAGGGTTCCTCCACACAACAGCAGCAGCAAAGGGATACGGTCATGGCAGAACACATGAACAACTTCTCCTCACCCATAGGGGTACCACACAAGCTTCAGGTGGGCAACAAAGTCTGGTTCCATCGACAGAAAGAACGCCTTACCAGAACCTATCAGAAGCTCAAACCACTCCAACATGGTCCTTACAGCAGTACCAAGCTTGTGGGGAACAATGCTTTGGAGCACAGCATTCCTCCATTCCTTCACCTGCACCAAGTGTTCAATGTGGACAATCATCGACCCATTGCTTCCCCCATTACTGGCATCAGACAGTAGGCAGACAGTTTTCAAAACAGATGGAAGGAACTCACGCAATGGGGACCATTGCTTCCTGGGGGAGGAAATGATCAGGTGGATAATTGGTGGCCACCCTGCCAAGTCCATCCTGGACCCCCATCATTGTCCTCTTCCAGCATTTTTAGTTTCCTTAATTATAGCAAAACTTACTATTTTTAGCAGTTTTTCGGGTCCTGAACTTCCGGAGCCGTTTTGAGGCCCTAAACGACGTTTTTTTTGGGAATCCAGGGGAAACATGGATCCATGATATGGACCAATGTTGCTCGCTCCAAAAATGGTAGTTCTCGGATAGATCTTTCTAACGAGCTATCATACGCTTCAAACGGAGATCGTATGCCAAAGTTACAACCCCGGGAAATTGATGTACCAAATTACCCAAAACAAGGCCCACAATTTGGCGTTTCATCTTCTAAGGGTCGGTTTTGGAATGTGAAGGGTTTTCCATTGTTTCTCAATAATAAATAGGCCTTCGAGCCTCATTGTAACACAAGTTCGGAACAGTTCAGAGACATGTAGCCGCACATCTCTTCTCAGAGATAAGCCACCATCGTCCTAGCTGGTTTATTTCCAATTCTGGTTGTAAGCATATTTCGGTATTTTCCATTAATGAAATGAAGTGTTATTTCCGCTGCATCTCTTTATTTATGGTTATCGCATCTCTGTAATCTATTGCATTCCTATTTAAATCCGGATCAGATTCCTAATCATTTTGTGTAAGTACAAAGTCGAATTTGCCTCTAGGGAATGATTGAGAAAATCTAGGAATGTGTTCCTACCATTTAATGCAAATTCCTAGTATTGGGGACCAGATCCACTAATTAAGGGATTTTGGTTGGGAAAGCTTCATGTTGACTTCTTCTTATCCTGCAATATCCTTTGTTCTTCATTTTCATCGAAGCACTCAATGGCCTTTTCTTAACAATCCACCTTGGTCCTAGTAAGATAGAACTAGTCCATACACCAAAAGCATACTATATGATCCCAACGACAATACATTCAAATGTGTTGATGTAGGCATACCATTCAACTTGAATGCACAAGCTCTTATCCAGTGACACACTCTCTTATTTGTACCTGTAGCCAAAGACCAAAGGCCCATAACTGACCAATAAGACCCGTAACTGACCAAAGATCCATAACTGACCAATTTCTTATCAATCCATGTTTTAATTGAGCGAAGGGAGGGCCAAAGACCCATAACTGACCAGTAAGACACTGACTTGCCAACTGCAGGGCTCGAGTCCATGCTTGAGGAGCCTTGATATAGATCTTTGAGATTTCATCAAGCTTTTTCACAAAGCAAGATAATCCAGATCTCTGAAACTTAGGGCCAGCGGCCACAAGGGAGTTGAAGGCAACAATATCCCCCAAGAGGCTCGATTCATGCATCGGCTCAGCCATGATTGGTTGTCCGACCAACAAAGAGCTTAGCACAACACTCAATGAATCGACAGAAACCGCGAGGACGAAAGGAAGCAGAAAATCGCAAATCACAGGAGCCAACAACCCTATCTAGCAGTGATTGGACTTGTAGGCTGGGAAGCAGGCGAGCCGCAGGCACTCATTTTTCTACCCGCCTTGTTTTGATAACGACAGATCATTTTTAAAGAATATTGTAAATTTAGTTAATTCTTATATAATTTTTTTATTATGTTTATTTTTTTTAGGAACTTAAGATGTACGCTGAAGGAAATGTTTCAATGTTTATTATGAATCAATGCCCATCAACATTTACCAAACATTTAATTTAGGCATAGTCTAACTAATAGATGAAATGACTTTCTTGATCATATTATGAGAATACAATATGTTGCGAGATTATGATTTCTTGTTATGTAAAATATACCTTGGAATGCATAAATGGATTCAACGCTTGAAAACCCAGTAAGGAACTTGATGTTTCTTGACGTTTGTAGATTAAACAACTTAAACTTATGTTTTTTAAAAATCTGTATAGGATTTTGGACAAAATTGACCAGGAAAAATGATCGAGAAATGGTCATTTCGTCTATTAGTTAGACTAATCGTTTAATTTATATGGTTGCACTATTTAATAACAAGTCTAATTTTCCATCATTTTTAGATTAATATAGATACTTTAATGTAAAAAATAAATAAATAAAAATATTAATGCAAAATATGAAATAAAATGTAAACATTGAAAAACATGGAACATAAATAAATAAAAATATTAATGCAAAATATGAAATGAAAGGTAAACATTGAAAAACATGGAAATGTTTGGAGAAAATATAAGAACAAGCAAAATATGCATGCTCATTTTGGAGTTGAGATTTCATGATTTTATTTAATTATCAATAATTTTTATCTAGATGGTAGGGATTTAACCAAATATTCTTAGTAAGGTTGAGATTTAACTCAAAGTAGTTATGTCTTTTTTTCTCCTTTAATAAAATTGATTAATTAAAAGAAATATCATATGAATGAGTGTCATATGAAGTGAATAGTTTTTTGGACATGTGGTATTGATAAGCCATGATATTGGCTCATGGTATTGTAACAAAGTCTAGTTACAGATTAAAAATCTCCAAAATAGAATGGAGGTAAATATATATAGATAAGAATCTTGTTCCATGTGAAATTATTATATCAAAGTGAAATAAATATGGAAAATAACTTTTTAACATTTTTTAATATAAATTTTCAAGATTAATATATATATAGAGAAAAAGGGATAAAAGATAAAATTTATAGTAGTTTCAAAATTAAAAATATATATATATATATATATAAAAGGGGATAAAATATCAAATTAGTTTTAAAAGTTATCTACTTTATTATTTTTAAGATTATAGTAAAGAAATGTTAGGATAATAAAATAAATTTTATATGTTAGTGGGTCGCTGGTTGATTTTGAGAATATCTGACGACATGTCCATGACGTCAAGATTTTATTTGGTGGCCAGCTGTTGAGGACAAAATAGATTATCAATTCGATTAGCCGCTGCAACGAAGTCATTGAATAGACATTGCTTCCCAAGAGTTGAAAAGACATTGTTGACGTTGAGTGAACATCTTTCCTATGAATGGCCCTCTCGTGATGCGACGTAAAGTTGCTCATTGCTGAAGCAGAGCAAGAAAATAGAGTAACAACCGTGGTTTTCGAGCAAGAAAATAGAAAGTGGGCCCAGGAAATAGTGAGATTCCATACCATTTTGAACGTTGCAAATCAAAATCATGTTGCTTCCCACTTATTTAGGTAGTAGTCTATAATGCGACTTTTTGAAAGCTTTTCCGGCGGATTTTTCTGGTCAAAATCCGGCAGCAATTCATTGGAATCCCAAGTTTCATAGCTAGTTTCTGCACAATCAATGGCTCCCAGGGGTTTTTCAGGGTGCTAAATCCAAATATGCAGTTAAAAAACCATTTTAACTGCTAAAAATCAAAATTTAACCTCATTTCTTCCGTCGGATTCCGTCACCGGAATCTCCAAAAAATCGCATTATAGACAACTCCCTTATTTAGTATTAAAATCATGTTGGCTTTACAAGATATTAATTTTTTTAATTTAATATCTGATTCTAGTCTCTTCATTATGAGTGATGGTGAATCTCATATATATCCACTGTGCTTTGTACGGAGCGGAGTATAATAGGAATAAAACAATTTATATACTAAAACATAAAAAGTGATTAAAGGTTCCAAGGTGATCTCGCATGCCTTGGGCATGACATCGCTTTGATTACACGAATATTTAAAAATGGGACGGACAAATTTCGAATCCAAATTATTATTGAAATCGAAAATCAAAATAAGGATGGAATATCTATAAAAATGGTTCTCTGCTTAAGGGACACGTTACAGAATTAGTGTTTGTTGTTTGCAGAATGTGCCAAAGTTATCTAGCTATGGTTGGACTCGATAGCGACTATATATAGCTTAAAGTTCAGGGACCTGTCAATGAATCATCTCCTGCCCCGTCGTTAGAATCAGCAAGATTCACGCTCTGGCCGTGTCGTATCCAAGCCATATTTCCCAGGCTATCGGGTCATAAATGAACGGCGGCCCACCGTTCGATTTTGGCCATGCCCGCCGTTTCATTCATGGCCTGATAGCATGCGATTTATTGACCGCTATCCGGCGCAGGGTCATGTCGGCCACTACTTCAATTCGCAATATAATATTAAATCACGGGACACATTTCTAAGGAAAATATTCAGAAAATTGTTGCTACAGTACCGTCACCGTCTGTTTGTTGTCATCACTATGACACAATGAATGATTTTGGCCGTGTCGTATCCGGCGCAGGGTCATGTCGGCCACTACTTCAATTCGCAATATAATATTAAATCACGGGACACATTTCTAAGGAAAATATTCAGAAAATTGTTGCTACAGTACCGTCACCGTCGGCTTGTTGTCACAATGAATGCTTGGACAAGGAACATCGTAGTTTTAAAACGGCATGTATTAAAGAAGAGCTAGAAAAATAGAGTCCAAGAAAATAGGCCATGAAATAGTGAGATTCAACATCTTTCCAGCTTATTTAATATCAAAATCATGTTGGCTTTCCAACGGTGACGGACACTGCTGACGCCGAGTCAACATCTTTCCAGCTGTCAATCATTCTCTCTCCATGTGACGGAAATTGAAAAAGTAATTTTTGAAATAGCAGCGAAGTTGTTTATACTTTTTTCTTTACAAGATATTAATTTTTTAATTTAATACATTTTAATGAGAAATCTAAAATTATTGAAATGATTTTAACGTGCTCCGACATTTTCGCATTTTATTTTAATTTTGTTTTGTACAAACTAATAAACTATTTTCTATAATTGGTTGAAAGGGTTTTAATTCGCAGTGTCATTTTCATATTTATTCTTTATTTATTTAGGGTATTTTAACTTACCTATGTGATATGATTTAAGTAGTTTAATTTTGTTTTATACCAACTAATAAACTATTTTCTATGATGGGTTGAAAGGGTTTTAATTCGCAATCTCAATCTATTTAGGGTATTCAGTATTTTAAATTTCACAATAATATAGTAAATAATTTTTTAGATTAAAAAAATTATATTGTTGATATTTATATTAATGAAAATTAATATATGGACATATTTAATCGTGTATGTCTATTATCAACTATGAAAATTACAATTTAAAGAACTATCACAACTAAGTTATAACATAGCTATATCTTAATATCTATTAATAGATTACTTGTTCTCTTATAGAAGTGCATGAGCCTTCAAAAATGATGATAGATAGAGTCCACAAAACCAAAATCAAAGAACAATTGAAACATTAAAGATAAAAAATCTAAGCATGCCAACAAAAATCAACTGAAACTTAACTAAATGGAATGCAACCATCCTCCATCCTCTCACCACTCTAGAGGAACTAGAAATGTATGCGACCATGTGTGGCAGAATGACCTCTCTTTGCTAAAGAATTTGCAATAAAATTTTGTTCACGGTAGATATGAGTGAAGGAGATCCAACTAAATCAGTTTTTTAGGTTCCGAATGCAATCCATCTAGGATGACAACATTGAAGCAATTTCTCCATCTAGGATGACAACATCGAAGCAATTTCTAGCTGGCCAAATGCCCCAAATAGTCAACTAGGGTAAGATTATGTGATTCCTAGACCTACTTAGCCACCATATGAAACAAAATTCCAAAGTAGGGAAGCACCACCACCACAAGGATATTGTAAAAATAAATGCAATGCGGTTTCATTTGTCTCCCTACACATAAGGCAAACTCTACAACCACATACTCCCCTCCTACACACATTGTCCCACGTTAAAATGCAATTTTTCCAAACCAACTATCAGGATAGTATAATATGTGGGAAAATAACATCTCCAAAGCCGCACTAACCAACAACTTCTTAAACTGTGACCAAGCCTCTGCCATTGAAATCATATAAGTGCTAACTACTAAGTCATAGCAACTTTTTAGTCAAAATGCTTTGATCTTTATTTCTAACAACAACAAAAAAATTGTCTCATGTGTTTCAAATGTTTTATAATATTATATTTTTATAAAAAGTTAATTTTTGAAATTTAAAAATAAATTTTATTTTTTTTCAAATTAGTAAATTGTGATCAAATTAGTTACAAAGATTGATTGGACTAATTACCTGTGATGACATTTGTTTAAAAAATATTAGTAAACTATTTTATGATTGGCTATGACATTTCTTTAAAAAATTAAAAATAAAATGAAATAAAATCTTAATACATAATTTCTCAGCAGGAATTTATTGAAATAACAAGCTTAATGGGTAACCCCTACACAATCGAAGTGCCCTAAGGGTTTTTGAGGGTGCTGGATCCATATATACACTGTAAAAACTAGTTTAAATAACACAAATCAAGATTTCACCTCAAATTTTTCCGTCGGATTTCGGCACTGAAAATGCAAAAAGTCATACTAAAGACAACTTCATACATTAATCTCTCGTATAAAAATAACACCTAATCCCCGCATTGATTGATGGCATTGAATATTGAGCGTGCACCCATCAAATCATTAATACAAATTAGAGTTTGGGAAAGAGGTTATGATTCAAAGGTATGGCCTCTTGAACAACATTTATCTTTTAATCTATATTTTCCCTTGTAGTATGTTAATGGCGGTTTTTCAAGAGCAATGGTCATTTCATTGTAGCCTTTCAACTCTGCGTCCAGTGTTTCATGCCTTTGTTCCGACGCTTCAACATTTTTAAGTTTTCATTCATAATTTGTGAGTAGCTATATCAAATTTGTTTTCACTAAGAGTTTTTGGGATCTTTAGCCATGTCTCTATTTCTAGGTTATTATTAACATTCATATGTGTTTTCTATAAGATAAATTCCATTATATTTGAGTTCTTAGGGTTTCTGGGCAAACTTTTATAGTATCTTGTAACTCTTTCTTCGATGCATGTTTTTATATTAAAAATACATAACTTACCGTTTTGAAGGTTTTATCTTCCTAGAAGTTGTTGGTCGTTGTCTCTATTTGAGCCATGAGTTTTAAATATCATGTAGGGTAGAGAGGGGATTTTCATTTTCTAGCATAATTACGTGTTGCCGATTTCTTTATGTTGTAAATTATGTTAGCTTTTATATGATGTCTATATTTTTTTTTGCTAATGTGCTTTGATGATTTTCAGGTATATCTAAGATGTCAATAGAGTTGTAGGAGTAGCAAAATCTATTTAGTCGCCATGGTTCTGAAGTGAGTTTCCCGTTATCATTATGGCAGGACAACATTATGTCTATGTTTTTATTGTCAGAAATGTTTTTTTATGAAGGTTTTATTAGGGTTTTGCTGATGATTTCCATTGTTGTTTCTAAAGAAATTATATGTGCTTTTTGGTCTTATTTTCATGCAATTTGAGATACTATATTTAAAACGTTGTTCTATATTTTTTCTTTTGCTTTCCAAGAGATGCCTTTGGCATTCTTGCTTTGTCATTGTTATCTAATGTACCTTTTTTGAGTTATATTGGTTGATTTTTTCATTTGTGATTTTGAGTTATATTGTTTGATTTTGTCATTTGTGAAAATCCTAAGGACTTTTTTCTTTTCTTCCATTCTTTTATATGTTTTTTTCTCCATCCTGGTTGTTTCCAATATTTGTAGTGCATAACTTTTCCATTTCAATGGTGCAAAGATCTATCATGGCAAGGGTATCAAGTTTGTGAGATTTGATTCTCATGTTGGTAGATATTCTGAACCTATGCATGTGGTTTTGTTAAGAACCAAGAGAGCATCACCTAGAAATGTTAGATGTCTATATTAAGTGATTTGAGGTTGTTTGCACATTGTGTATAGTGGATTAGGTATGCTTTGGAAACTGTGTTTGTTTGCATATTCTCATAAGTTTGTGATCAATATTGGCCATGTTGACTCTCTTCAGAGAGGGTGATGTCTAAGTCCTTTGTGTGAAGTTTTTATTCCTATGCCTATTCTCAAATGTGGGGGAACATGTAATAATTTCAATGTTGAGTTATTCTTGCTTGGAAATTCACTAGTATACTTGTTTTCCAATTCCCGATATAAGCGATATTTCCATAATCGTCTGAAGGCATCCAAACATCGACGGAGTACTACGTACCTGTTAGCTCTGCTACATTCTTCAACATTTGAAGGTCATAAGCAAGCCTGTTCATGTTGCTGTTGTTCAAAGAAGACCCGTATCATCCATCCTCCGTCTTCTCCTTCACCCCGCTTACTCCCTTTCACCCAGCTGCCTCTGTTTTTTCCCTTCATATCCGGCATGAACCCCTGATCTTGAAGCCCCAAAGAGCTAATCCTAAAGCTCCATAGCCCAAAACCACATGACCGTGCGCCTTCACAAAGTCTTTCCCTGTCACATCAGTCATAAACATGTGCAATTAAACCTCGTCGTTCGATCGTCTACCGCGCGATCCGATAGCATTCGCTCCTCCCACTCTCGCAAACTGACCGCACGTTAGCTCGTGGGGAAAGCGGTTTTTGTCCCATCACGTCCGCCACACGTCATCGTCGGGGTGGAATCGCGCGGCCTTGTACGATTACTGTCGTAGGCCCTAAAGCGGTGTGATACATACCGCTTACCACCCATTTTTCCGTCCCCGCTCATTATCTCCCGTGCTACTCTTCCGCCCGATGGTCGTCGAATCTGTCCGCCTGCGATCCAATGGCTCAGGTTTGTCTGTTCCCGTTTCTACCCGATTTTCTCCCGCCAAGAGATCTTTGTCGTCCATTCACTTGATCTAATGGCTAATATCTATTCCCGTCATGCTCATGCTTCGGCCATGCAGTCTTCATGTCCTTGACCTGTACCATGCATCCAAACGACGAAGGTGGCCAGTGTTAAGTACTCCGAGCAGTTACTCCTCAGCAACTGCATTCAAGATCAGTATGGCCAAAGAATGAGAAGAACGTGCCTTGAGCAGTTAAACGTGCTAAGCAGTTATGGAATTGCATCCATACTACACTCCACCTACCCCAGAAGGACAACAGAGCATCCGAGAAGATCAAATCCGTTCACTGAAGCAGGCAGGTTGCTCCAAAGACTCCATCAGACAGTTAAAGCGGTTGGTGGCCCATAATGACCCCTCCACGCCCAGAATAGTAGAACATTTTGTAATGAAACTCTATATATACCCAAAAAACAGATGTAATCAGGATTGATGGTTGTTGTTTCGATGTAAGGTTCAACTTCTGGAGACTGTAACTACTTTGATACTTGTAGCATCGGGTCTTCATTTTCAGCTAATACAAGCTTCGTTTGCTGTTAATTTCTCACTTTCCACTTCTATTCTATTCTGGCTTGTGCCTGTTATGCATTTGTTTATTCACTCTTGATATTTAGCATTAGAGGGATTGTCATCCCACCTCTGTGTTGAATTCTAGTATGTATCATTGAATGTGTTATGGAGGTTTTTGTTTACTTAGTGCCAGAGAGTTGTCATCCTGTCTGTGCATTAGGAAATAGATTTGCAGACCTCTTTACTAGTTGCAGTCGGCCATCACCGGGTCCTGTGCATCTGCTGGTGTGGTCAATATTCTCCATACTCACCTAATCCTTAAACTGTGAGTAATTGGTGGTCTAAAGCCTTGTAGTCTTGGGGTGTTCACCCATGTCTGGAGTTAAGCATAGTAGAAGTGGTTATCTGGCTTGAACAAGCATCATTCCTTCCATTCATCCATTTCCAACATTTAGTTGAGTTTTGTAATGTTCCCGAGCATCTCCAAGATACAACCTAGGAGAGTTTCTTGGGGTGATAACATTAATTGGCGCCGTTGTCGAGGAAAGGAGATTGAAGCTCAGCTTCCCTGGGAGAATGACACAGTTCCAGATTTTGATGATAGACAAAGTCTGGGCACATTTCTGGTTGTAATCATCTATCTGGCAACTCTACTAGAGAACTAACCTGGTGGCGACTCCATGTTTTAGTCCTGGCTCAGTTTGTGAGACATACTCAAATAAATCCTCATAAATCACCAGCTGTCCCAGTGCCTGACCCTGAGAAGATCGTTAAGCAGAAGAAAACATCACAGAAAGGAGCATCAGGATTAGGTAAGCCTAAGAAATCCTATGTGTCTCTGCAAGAGAAGGTTATAGTTGAGAATGTATCATTTGAAGATATAGAGCCTAGTATTGCTAGTGATAAAATGCCTTCAGAGATTCATATAGCTCCTTGTTCAGTTAGTTCCCCTTTAGATCTCAGTCCAAAGAAAGCCTCCCATACAGTTCACCATATTCCCTTGTCTCTGTCATCTATTTCATTATTCCCCACCATCCAATCTGCCAGTATCCTTCCACCTAACCTAGTCATGGCAGGCCAACAAGCACCCACAAAGATGGAAAGAATCATAGCTGCTAGGTATGGACCTTTGGTCTTGCCTATTCCTTTGAATGCCATGCCTGTAGGGGAATACCAAAAATACATGCCTAAGTTCACTGGTACAGAGGGAGTGACAACTAAAGAACACCCTGAATCTTTTTACAGTTATGCTGATAACTTAGACATTACTGAAAATAATGTGTGAATGAGAGTTTTTGTCTAGAGCCTCGATGGAGAGGCTAGGAAATGGTTCAGAGAACTGGGACCTAGATCTATTGCTAATATTGAAGCCTTAGATGATGTATTTTTGAAGCATTGGGGAGATAAAAAAGACTTGCTATACTACCATACTGAGTTTGGTAACCTAAAGAGGGAGAATAAGGAATCATTGCCTGATTTTAATAAAAGATTTAATAGGATGTATAGTAAAATACTAGCTGAAGTAAAGCCAACCCCCACCTCTGCCAAAATTACTTATGCCAATGCTTTTGACTCTGATTTTTGCTTATTGTTGAGAGAAAGAAGATGTGCCACTCTGGCTAATATGCAAGATGCATCCCTAGAAGTAGAATCTAATATTATGGTTGCATAAAAACTCAAAAGTCATGCTGACAGAAGGAGGCAGAAAGGTGAGGCTTCTTCTTCCTTTGCTTCATCATCAGAGCCTAAGTTAGACAAAATGACTAGAATGATAGAGTCATTGGCTGCTGAGATATTTAAGTTGAAGGTTGAACAAAACTCAGGAAAGACAAGGCAGCAAAACACATTTTCTCCAAGAAATCCAAATCCATTCAGAAGAGCAAATGAATAGTTGCAAATCATTCAAAGGGGTAAAGAACCAAAAGAAGAACAGAAAGTTAAAACTCCTTTTCAAAATGTAGTCATGGAGGAGGAACAATTTGAGGAGGAGGATGAAATTCATTGCATGGAAGATAAAGGCAGTGCTGCCTTTTTGACATTGGCTGCATATGAAGAATCACTACTACAGGACCAGAACAGTCAAGAATGGGACAAAGAGGCCGTTCTTAAAACTAGTGAACAACAAAGATACAATCTGAGGTCACAAGCAAACAATGCCAAGGAGAATCCTGCCTAAAAAGCTGCTGTCCAAACTGAATCACAGAATACTAGACAAAGAAAACGAGCAGTTGATCCAGTCATCCTCAAAGCACTAGCTCAAGAGGTAAGAGGTCCTAACAAGTCACCTTCCCCTTTCAATTTTGAAGCAGAAGTCCAGAAGTTAAAAATATCTGTGCCTCTGTTAGAACTTGTAAAGAGTGAAGTGTTTAGAAAGCCTATCCTTGAAGCTCTTGAACTGAAAGCCACACAAACCTCCACTGACTCTGTCAATTTGCAAGATGATAAACCTGCAGTTGTGCTTAGCCCAATGACCGAACCTGCTGATGATAATTCTCCATCTTTTTATAGACTATTCATGACAAAATTCTCCACAATTCCCTGCTAGACACAGGGGCTAGCCACAGTCTGATGCCAAATGCTGTCATGGAAGAGTTGGGCCTTGATATCACTAGACCATATCATGACCTATTCTCCTTTGATTCAAGGAAAGTGAAATGTCTAGGATTGATCAAAGATTTAGCCATTACCCTAACTCAGCTGCCCATGAAGACTATGGTGATGGACATTGTGGTAGCGGATGTCCCTCCTAAGTTTGGCATGCTGCTATCTAGAGGATGGATTAAGAGACTAGGTGGGACACTACATAATGATTTATCTTATGCCACTATCCCAGTTTTTGGAGGAGGAAGTAGGAGATTGTACAGAGAAGCATAGATGGCATACATCATCAATGATGAAAAGAATACTTCTAATCATCCTATTTATGTTATGGACACTGATTTTGGAGCATGTATTCTCCAAATAGAAGAATCTCAGAAGGCCTCAATGCAGCTCAGGAAACAAATAGTTCAGGCCAAACAAGAGCAAAGAAGTTAAGTTTGGGAGATGTTCTTTGATGGAGCATGTTCCAGGGAGACTGCAGGAGCAGGGGTGGTGCTGATATCTCCATGGCAAGAAAGCACACAACTGTCTTTTAAGTTGACCTTCCAAGTCACAAACAATATAACAGAGTATGAGGCTCTGATATTGGGCCTGAACGTAGCTAAAGACAGGAGAATCAAGAACATAAAGGTGTTTGGAGATGTTGATTTGATCATTCAGCAAGTAAACCGAACATTTCAAGCAAAGCACCCAAGGCTGAAAGCATACAGACATGAGGTATGGAGACTCAAAGACTCTTTTGATAGTTTTTATATCTCATACATTCCTAGAGCCAAAAATCAGCTTGCTGATTCCATTGTTGTGTCTGCTAGCATGTTTATCCCTCCCATGCCTCCCAAACTAGTTTATGAACTCCAAATGAAATACCGACCATCCTTGCCAGAAAATGTCCGGCATTGGAAAGTTTTTGAAGATGATGCTGAAGTGAATAGATTCCTGCAAGTCATTAATGAATTCTCTGAAATGCAAATTGACAAAGATAATGAGGCCTTGGAAGAAAATCCCCAATCCTAGCTTAGAAATAAAATTGGTAAAGATAGTATTGTCCAATTGCCCAGCAATCATATACCTAAGGGTCTAGTTCCTTTAGAAAAGTTGTTTGATCAAAATGATGTGCCTTATAAGGTTGCTCAAAAAGAAGACCAAATTGCAGTTTGTAAGCATAATATAGGGAGTCCAGGTTAGCCAAGATATTTGTCCACTCATTTGTCTGCTGACCAAAGTGCTGAATACTGCAATTTAATGAAGCAATTTGCTGATGTCTTTGCCTGGGAATATAATGACCTGAAAACATATGACAAGAAGATCATCCAGCATAAAATTCCTCTAGAGAAAGACACCATCCATTTCAAGCAAAAGCTGAGACCAATAAACCCTTTGCTCCTCCATCTGATTGAAAAAGAAATCAAGAAATTATTGGCTGCCAAAATCATAGTCCCTCTCAAATATTCCAAGTGGGTAGCCAACTTAGTAATGGTGAGGAAGAAAAGTGGAGAAATCAAGCTCTATGTTGATTTCAGAAACTTAAACAAATGCTCTAAGAAAGACAACTATCCTCTACCCAAGATGGAGCATTTCCTGCAAAAAGTCTCAGGAGCCAAAGTGATGTCTTTCCTGGATGGATTTTCAGGGTATAATTAGGTTGTTGTACATCCAGATGACCAAGAGAAGATTGCATTTACCACTCCTTGGGGCACTTTTATGTATTCCAAAATGCCTTTTGGACTATGGATGTTGGAGCCACCTTTCAGAGATCTATGGATATAGCATTTGTGGGAGAGAAGGATAAGTTTGTCCTTATCTACCTTGATGATATAACAGTGTACTCCAGCAGCCATCAAGACCATTTGCAACATTTGAGGAAAGTGTTCCTGAAGTGCAGAAGGTTTGGGATTTCAGTCAATCCTAAAAATTTCAATTTGCTTTAGAAGAAGGAAAGCTATTGGGACACATTGTTTCTACTGTAGGTGTCCGAATTGACCCAGAAAGAGTAAAAGCAATACAGACCCTGTCTGTCCTGAGATCAAAGAAGGACATCCAGTCCTTTCTGGGCAAGATTAATTTTGTGAGGAGGTTTATACCAAATTTTGTAGAACTAGTGAAGCATATTACCTCCATGTTGAAGAAGGGGTCAGAAATCAAATGGACTGATGCAGCTAGAAAATCCTTTGATTCCATTAAAAAATCTATTATGGAGGCTCCCACTTTAATCAGTCCAGATTACAGCAAGGAGTTCCATATATTTTCTTTTGCCTCTAATGACACCCTTGCAGCAGTTCTATTGCAAGCAGATGAAGAAGGCTCAGAGTATTCGGTGGCATTTTTCAGCAAAACCTTAAGGGATGCTGAGCTGAGGTATGATATTATTGAGAAACAAGCATATGCTCTTATCAAGTCTTTGAAAGCTTTCAGAGTTTATATTCTACATTCCAAAATAATTGCATATGTACCCTCTATTGCAATAAAAGATGTCTTAACACAACCTGATGCTGATGGAAGAAGGGCTAAATGGATTGCAAATTTAATTGAATTTAATATAGAACTGAAGCCCACCAAGCTTGTCAAAGGTCAGGGCCTTGCTAGAATATTAGCTAAAGAAAATTGCAGAACATTGGATATAAATTGCATGGGCTCAATTGCAGAAAATGGTCAAACAGAAGAAGAGGAAGCAACTGAACTAGGAGAAAAGCAGTCATTGGCAGAAAATCTTGCTTCTTGTGATTGGTATTCTTTAATAGCCAATTTCTTGCTAAAATTAGAAATCCCTCCAGGCTTAAGCACAAGTCAAGCCAGAACTATTAAG